>VMDO01014276.1:0-55127 GCA_007922755.1 Pedetes capensis | reverse complement strand
TGAGTAGACAGTTCTCAAATGAAGAGGTCCATAAAGCCATGAAACACATGAAAAAGTGCTCAATATCCCTAGCCATTAGGGAAATGCAAATCAAAACAACGCTGAGATTTCACCTTACACCAGTAAGAATGGCCAAGATCAATAAAACAAACAACAACAAATGCTGGCGAGGTTGTGGGGAAAAGGGAACACTTTTACAGTGTTGGTGGAGCTGTAAATTGGTGCAACCACTATGGAAATCAATATGGAGGTATCTTTAAAAACTAAAAATAGATCTACCGTATGACCCAGCTGTAACACTATTGGGCATTTACCCAAAGGGAGATTTGTCATCGTACCACAGAGACACCTGCATCTCCATGTTCAATGCAGCACTTTTCACAATAGCAAGGATAAGGAATCAACCAAAGTGCCCTTCAACAAAAGAATGGATTAAGAAACTATGGCACATATACACAATGTAATACTACTCAGCAATCCAAAAAAATGAAAGAAGGACATTCTCAGCAAAATGGATGGAATTAGAGAAAATTATTTTAAGTGAATGAACACAAGCTCAGATAGAGAAACACTACATGTTCTCACTCATATGTGAGAGCTGAATCAAAATTATAAGGAGGAAAAAATCCTATACAAAGGTTGGATCATAATAAAAGAAAAAAAAGCTTAGAATGGTATTATTATAGATGGTCTAGAAAATGCATGTAATAGTTCTAACAAAAGTAGAAAGAAAATTCACTGCAGGAAAAGTTTCTATCTTAAACAGAACTGGAACCCAAGGATATATAGAAAAATATTACCATAAAAAGACAAGTAAGCTGGGCGTGGTGGCGCACGCCTGTAATCCCAGTGGCTTGGGAGGTGGAGCCAGGATGATCGCAAGTTCGAGACCAGAGGAAGTCTACGTAACTTAGCGAGACCCTGTCTCAGAAAGTAGAGAAAAAAAATAAAAGGGCTGGGGGTGCAGCTCAGTGGTCCAGCATTTGCAAAGCATGCAGGTGTGAGGCCCCGGGATCAACCCCCAGTACCAAAAAAAAAAAAAAAAAAAAAAAAAAAAAAAAAAAAAAAAAAAAAAAAAAAAAAAAAAAAAAAAAAAAAAAAAAAAAAAGACAAGTAAATGGTAGAGAAGTCTTTGATGGGGAGGTGGGATGGGAGGGAGTGTACAAGAGGGTAAGCGGGAACCTATGTGAATACTGTACAACAAAATGCGTAGATGGAAATGTTACAATGGAAAGCATGTCAGAATGAATCATATTAAGCTGTTGTACATGAAAAATTTCCAATAAAAAAAAGACTTCCTTCCCTTCCTTTTTAGTTCCACTGTTATCATCAACAGTTCAGCTCAATCATCACTTCTGTCTAATAGTTTTGCAATTCATTTTCCTGACCTCTGTCTTGCTTTCTAATCATCCACCTACCCAGTATAAACCTTGCTACCTAAGCCAATCTTCCCACTATGAGTGTTCTTTCTAAAACATTGTATGATTTTGTTACCATATATCTTAAAATTTTCTGATTCTCCAGTGTTTTTAAGACAAATGTCCCTCATCTTCAGAATGAAACACAAAGTTCTCATATTATGCATTAAGTGCTGCCTATTTTTCCAGCTAATTTCTAGCCATGGCCTCATGGACTCATCTATCCCTATGATTCCTTTAAAGGTATTGCTTATGTACACAGTCTGAATCCATAGCACCCATGCAGCTCTGAGCACAAAACAGATCGTTTAAACATGTTATATAAATGAGTATGTGATATCAGCTTGTCTCAGCATTTTATATTCAAGATTATGTTGTTGTTTGTTGTTAGGTGCCATCCAAGTAGGGTCCAACTCATAGTGGCCCTATGTACAATACAGTGAAATATTCTCCAACACTGTGCCATTCCAGCAATATATCAGCGCTTCTCTGCTACCAACAGGTTTTTTGATGGCTTATTGTTTTCAGCATTGCTTCACAATGGGCTACCACATCCTTCTCCAATTTTTTCAGTGCTGAGAATCAAACCCAGGGCCTCTGAGAGTACAGAACAGCACTCTACCAACTGAGTTAAATCCCAGCATTCAAGATCATAAAACCTGTAAAGGCAAAATAAATATGATACTGTAACCTGTCCCTAAGTGTGCCGTAATGTACATCTTAGGCATTCAAGTGTTTAAAGCTGTGTTTTTAAATTTCCCCCTCAAGGAACTATTACCTTTGAAACCTTTCTGGGAGTCCTAATTGTGATTACAAATGAGATATATCTTCCTGTTTGCATTTGGGATTCTACCGGGAATCCTTATCAGAGACAGATGTGGTTATTGTCCAAACTATATGGAAGATAAATGACTCACTATGTTCCTCCTCTTCTGTCAGAACCTTCCCTCTTTTCCAAGTGTCCAATGCCCTCTCTTAGGCTCTACAAAGGTCAGTCCTGCCCCCCAAACACTTAATTTCCAACACTTTTAATCACTAACTCAGCAAAAGCAGTAACTCTTTCACATAGTTTAAGTTGATAATCATCTTTTATTGTAACTTTAAGTAGTTTTAAAAAATGACAGTGTGGTGTTTAACAAAATTCTCACATACTTTTTAAAATGTGCCCAATGAATGTATATATCCTAGTGATATGAGGTTCTCTGTCATACTAAAAACACATGTAAAGTTCTACCATTGGAAATTTTATATTATTCTTTTATCTCCCTAAACTTCTATTACCATTCTACTTCCTCTATAGAATTTTCTTCTTATGTCGTTGTTGTTAGCTATGGTCAAGTCAATTCTGACTGATGGTGACCCTCATAGGATTTTCCATGGCTGATCGTTTCAGGATTGCTTCCAGAGTGTATTGCCATATCCTTCTCCCATTTTGGCAGTGCTGAGGATTGAACCTAGGTTCTCAGAGAGTGCAGAGCAGTACTCTACCAACTGAGCTAAACCTCAGCCCTTTTCCTTCTTATATAAAAATTTGTATGCTTCAAAGCTTTTATCTTATTTTTATACAATAAAAGCATGTATATATTAAAATAATTTTTACTTCCTTTCACCGTGTTGTTGTTGTTTTTAGGTGCCATCCAGCCAGGTCCAACTCACAGTGACCCTATGTACAACAGAAAGAAATACTCCTCAGCACTGTACTATGCCTGGCATTATGTCAGTGCTTCTCTACTACTTATAAGATTTTCAGTGGCTGATTGTTTTGAGAGTGGGCTGCCAAGTCCTTCTCCCTTTGACTTAAGTATTAAGTTTTTATAAAGATTGAGTTTATAAACTGCAAAGATTATTTATTTGTAACTAATTAAAAATACAAATATAAAATATATTTTGATATATATTAAATAAAATATTATGAAAAATACATTTTTCAATGGACTTTATGGGATTTAAAAAAATTAGTTCATGGATGTACATTACTTATACCTATAATAAAACAGCATTCTACAAAAAAGGAAACATAAAAAAGGAGAGGAACTATATTTATATGTATAAATATAGTTTTGTTATTTGAACTTCCAAGATCATATATTAAGAATTATGTAGAATTATTTTTAAGTGATCTAATTTCTGACTATTTGATTCTTTCCTTCTATTTTGTTGGGAAGCAGAGTTGGGAGTCCGTCCAATTTGTTTCATTAATAATAATTTGATACGTTTTGGGAAAGCCTTTGGTATACTTCTCGGAAACGGAGGGAGCGAATGACTCTTTCAAATTACTATTAATGCAACCAGTTACTCCTTCACCCTAGAGTAAATTTCTTCACCCCCAGAAGCTCAGAAAGGACAGAAAAATTTGAAATATTGTTGAGTCTTCTCAGTACACTCCAAAAGGGTTGAGGAAGTTAAAATATTGTCGACTTCAAAATCTTTTCCAAAAACTTAATTTTAATAAGCATTTCAAAAGCTCATTTTTAAAAATTTTTGTCAAAACTTGGGAGATACAAATTTCAGTTGTTTCTCTGAAGGATAATGTCTACCACATAACCCAATTTGATGGTCCTCACTACCAAACCAGTTAGCCTAATCAGATGTTCCATCTGAGAAATTCTAACTTCACTTTTCAATGCAGGTAAACCTGTTAATCCATTTGTCTCTGTGACGTGGAGCTCATTTCTACATTCTGAGACAGAGCATGGAAACAAAGGCTTAATGAATTTGTCTTTTGACAACAGATCCAACAGTGACATGTCCATGATTTCTTGCTGACATTCTGTTTTTCTTTTCTCCTAAGGGACTCTCCATTATGATTCAGTCCAAGAGAGGAGTTTTCTCACACTTTCATTAATAGAATTTTTTCTCAAGTAGTACAACTCCCAGAATACCTTTCACAGCAGTAATCCCTAAAGGGGCGTGTCTTGTGGTTCAAAACTACTGAAAGTCCCGGAGTTGAATTACACAATCTTATTCTGAGACAGTGACACGGGGTTTATTTTCTTTCAGATTCCTACTTCCTGAAACCAAGGCTGTTTATGAGAAACGGTGTATTTCAGAAAGGCTGTCCTGGAATTAACTATTTTCAGAGTCAGACTTGCTGGTCTTAAAGTGCTTTTCCTCTTCAGGATAAAAGTGAGTATGAGCCTTCAAATGAAAAATTGCAGTAGATGTGGGTACAAAGGATGGCTTCACATACGGAAGTATTTTCTCAAATTGTGGATTACTATGCACATGTCAACCCTGTTTCCCCTTCCTGGTCTTGTCTACATTTAAAAGAACTTTGGAGCTCTAAAAACATTTGCCCTTCTAGAAACTCCTCAGAAAAGGAGAGGGAAGGTGGAGGGAGGAGAGAGGGGAAGGGCTACCTACAATAGTAAACTTCAGTTGTTGTGGAGAAGAAAAAACGAAACTTTTTATGTAAGGTTTTTATGACAATGTCATTACCTCACCAAGCTTATGAGGCCTGCTAACTAAAATCTGACCATAGCCACCACTAAGTGCAGATGTTTGACTGAAGCATTTATTAAAGGATTGTTGGGATTACTTACTTGAAAAACTAACCTTGGGACTTTGGCTTGGAGTACATAGGAAGGAACGACCTCTTTTATGATGGTGTCAATAATTTTGCCAGGAAGCAGATGGATAAAAATTACTCTTCAGCTGACAGGAATCCTGGGTGTGGATAAGCAAGCCTAAGAAAATATTCAGTTCCTTTGTGTGTCTAGTTAGAAGAATCCTTTCATTAAGAAATTCTAGCATTGAAGTTAGGGCTCTAGCTTACTTTGGAAAGCCAAAAATTAAAAAACTTTAAAACTGTTTGGGACTTACAGGTGGATGAGCTTGGGTTTAGCTCAGTTGGTACAGCGCTGCTCCACACTCTCTGAGGACCAGGGTTTGACCCCCAGCAACACAAAATCAGGAGAAGGACATGGCAATCCTCTCCTGAAGCAATCCTAAGCAATCAGCCATTAAAAACCCTATGAGGGTCACTATGAGTCAGACAGGACTCTACAACACCTAACAACAACAGCAGCAATTATAAAGGGAGAGTGAGATTCTGTTGGAGTGGACAGTTGAAGAGCTTCAGAAACAGATGAGAATTTTGAGTGTAGTAGCAGCCAGGAGCAATGATCTTTTGGCAAATGACAGGGATTGTATAAGAAAATCTCCCAAAGGAAACTTGGGAACATAAAGTGAAGGAGTGAGAGAGGGGTAGACATTCCCCGCTTTGTGCTCACACACCCTCAGGAGGCAGGACCAAATAAGAAAGAGAGAACGAGGACTTTATATCATGACATAATGGCATTTCCATTTGTAATATTACCTTCTATCTCCCCTTCCACCTTTTTTTTTTAACTTGATGCCTCTATTATAAGAAACAATATCCACTTTGGTTGGCTGATAATTTCATTGCCAAAAACACTTTAAATTCCATACATGTATTTGTGGCTCTCACTGCGTGTCTACACAAGCTGCAGGATTGTCTCCATGCTCTGTTTCTCCTTTCCTCAAACATGATTGAACTATAGAGAGCATTAGTAATGTGCCATGGAATTCTGCACCTCCAATTCTAGGCAGAGTGCTGACAAATTTCAGGAGCATAAGGTGTGTAGATTTTGATATGGGTGCATGTTAGCAAACTTACCACTTGAGAGACTCTCCAGACCGGAACAGATGCTAAGTCCAGTCTTTACGACTGTTGAACAAAAGTTGCCTTTGGTCTCACACTTCCTTCCCCATCCTGCCAACCTCCAGCCTGGAGAGAAAAAAATACCAAAGTTATTATTCAAATAATTTATGTCCTACTTTAAAGAGCTTTTGAATCTGAGGTGAATCCCCTAAGCTCTTCTCCCAGTAAGACACCGAACATTTATAGCATCCCTATCTGCATGGGGCTGGGATTTAGCTCAGTTGATAGAGCACCACTCTGCAGTCTCTGAGGTCCCGAGTTGGATTCCCAGCACCACAAAAAATGGGAGAAGGATGTGGCAATCCATTCCCGAGGCAATCCTGAAACAGTCAGCCATTGAAAATCCTATAAGGGTCCCTATGAGGTGGACACAACTCGACGGCATCTAACAACAACAACAACAACTACCTGCATGAGTAGGGAGTCAATAAGTTAACTTAAACTTTTAAATGTGTACATTTAAGGTTTCTTTTAAAATCCATATATAGTATAAAATCTCATATAAAATAATACTGTGTGGTGAGCATGGCTGGTCTGTTAAGCTGTAACTATACCCCTCCCTCCACTGTTGTTGCTGTTGTTAGGTGCTGTCAAGTCGGTATCCGACTCATAGCGACCCTCATAGGGTTTTCAATGGCTGACTGTTTCCGGATTGCCTTGAGAGTGGATTGCCAGGCCCTTCTCCCACTTTTGTGGTGCTGGGAATTGAACTTGGGACCTCAGAGACTGCAGCGCAGTGCTCTACCCACTGAGCTAAATCCCAGCTCCCTCCACTAAGTACTATATAATTTAGGTTTGAGTTTAGAACCTGGAATTTTTCCTTAAGAAAAAAAACGTGTGCACTTCAACGTATATCTGAAATTCATGACTCCTCCAATTCCATAGAGTTTCACTCAGTCCTTTCCCCTGAATACAGTATATGTCCTGCTTTTATTAACCTTTAGTCTATTTCAGAGAGTGATAGCTTTTGGGCATAATGTGTTCATCATAAATGTTTATTTTTCTTGACATTTTGAACACCTATCTATGTCATCTGAATTCTCTATGTCAGCTGTGCTAGGTGTATCTCTGTAACATAGTTTCCGGAAAGCTATGCTGACTGATACTACATTCTATTCTTCTTTTTTTCCAGCTTCCCTCCCCCAGCTAGAAATGGATAGCTTCTGTCTCAGTGGTTAACTGGCTGCTCCTATTAGCCTTCCTCACCTCAGACTGGAATTGGGAGAGTGAGCCCAAAGGATAGGCTTTAATCTCAACAATGATAGGTTTGTCCCCCTTTCTAAAACACCTCCCCTTTTCCTATTGATTCCATAAAGCAATGACTGTTTCTTCCTTTAAAGAGGCTGTTGTTGTTGTTGTTAGGTGCCATTGAGTTGTGTCTGACTCATAGCGACCCTTATAGGGTTTTCAATGGTTGATTATTTTGGGATTGCCATGGGAGTGGATTGCCACATCCTTTTCCCATGTTTGTGGTGCTGGGAATTGAACTCGGGACCTCAGAGACTTCAGAACAGTGCTCTACCAACTGAGCTAAATCCCAGCCCTTTAAGGCAGTAATAAGAAGATATTTTTTGATGGTGAAGAATAATAATTGAGTTCTTTTGAAGGAGATTTTATGGTGATTTTTTTTTTCACAACAATCAATTTGCCCCAGTCCAGCCCTCAGATTCAATACTTATTCTTGGTATTGGCTCAATTA
Source organism: Pedetes capensis (assembly GCA_007922755.1). NCBI lineage: Eukaryota > Metazoa > Chordata > Mammalia > Rodentia > Pedetidae > Pedetes > Pedetes capensis. Next base: position 47,326 of record VMDO01014276.1, on the reverse strand, counting down.
GCATTTTCTTACAGATAACAAATGAAGAGGGAAAATTGAAGTTATAATCTGATAAAATGTTTGATGCTTTGAATTCCGTGTGGATATGTTGAGAATAGGATGCTTATTGGTGATGCAAATGTGCAAGCCAAGTTAATGGTTGAAAGTATGCCTCTGAAGTTCCAGAGAAAGGTTTGGGCTAGAAAAAGGAATCTGAAGATCATTAACAAATTCATAGTATTTAAAAGAGAGAACTGAATGCAGTCACCAAGGAATGAGTTAGAGGGAGAAAGGAAGGTAGATGAATTGAGACTGGGCCTTGGCATACTCCAGCAATAAGGGGCCTGGATGAGGAAGAGGAGCTAGCAAAAAAAAAAAAAAAAAAAAAAAAAAAAAAAAAAAAAAAGGCTAAGAAAGAGTGATCAGAGATATATTAGGAAAACCAAGAGTGTAGTGTCCTAGAAAACAGTAGATCGGAGAGGCTCTGTCTCGTGCTGTTGGTGGATCAACCAAAACGAACACAGTGTGTTCACCAGTGTGTGACTTGGTAAGGGCCATTGCAGGGGAGTAATGGGGCAAAATTTCAGAGAGTGTTTAAGAGAGAATGGAAAGAGACAGGTTGGAAGCTCAAGTAGAAATAATTCTTTCAAGGAATTTTGCAAAAAGGGAAAAAATGCTGATAAAAGTGCCATCGGGAGATTTTTCTTCAAAGATGGAAGAAAGAATGGCCTGTGAGTGAATAGACAGAAAGAGGGCAAGGGAGAGCAAAGTCTTGCTGTAGTAAGAACCTGAGAGAGGAGAGCTGCTGCAGCCATGTCCTCAAGGAGAGAGAGGTGGAATCGTTGCACAAATGGATGATTTGGTCTCTTCAGATGAAAGTGTATGTGGCTTATCTCTGATAGATGGGGAAGCAGAGTGTGGGGTGCAGCTAGTGAGAGATTGACAGAGGTAAGTGACAGTGTGTGGAAGTCCTCTTCTGATTGCTGAGAATGAGGGGAGAGGAGGAAGAGAAAAGTGGGAAAGAGTTACCCCAGAGAGTGGGAAGTGAACGAAGCACAGTACACTGTGGTTGCCTGGAAGCATTGATGGCACCATAGAAGTTCATGTTTAGTCGTTGAAAGTGAAGTCCAAGGAGTAGGGTTACTCCGCACTGCTCCATAATTTTCACATGTGCAAACACTAGATTTAACCAGAGTACTGATTTTGCTAAGCAAGTGTCACAAACAAATGAGGAATAGGGAAGTCTCAGGTGTATATACTGTTGACTCTCATGATTTATTATGGAAATGAAACTGGGTAAATAGAGGGAAGAGGACCTCAGGGGGTGAGGATCCATGAAAAGAGGGTTGGATCAATGGACTAGAGGTTCCAGGGAGATTTTAGCTCTCTTAGATTTTAGAGACTGAGGTGAGATGTGATGGATGGTAGTGGACAGAGAACGGAATGCATGAACTTGAGATTAGGGAGAGTGGCTGTTGTTGGTGACAGTAGTTTAGTGTGTGTCCCTATGGGAATGTGTCCCCATGGGAATGTAGCTGGGGTGCTGAAGGACAGCATCTTTGGAAGGAAGGATTTCAAGGAGCGGAGAGTGCCAGATCACCTGATGATTATTGGGCTCTTTAAGAATACGCGGGGTTGGGGAGAGTGATGGAGACCCAGGTGCTAGTGTGTTCTGGGAGTTGGCAGTTGATGACAGTAAGGAACAGTGCATGACATAATCTGGTGGTATGAGTTTCAAAGATGGGGAGAGGAGCGTGTGGGTTACACAAGGAGGATGGAACAATCCATTAGTGGCAATGAAGAAAAGGCAGCAGTTCACTCAGGACTGGAGGAAGCAAGCTGCCCCTTGAGAGTGGACAGGCCCATGGTCAATGTAAACCACTGCGAAAGGAATGTGTTGTCATTTTAACACAGACTACAGTAAACTCTTCTGGCAAAAGTTTTGTAAAAAGCAATGCAAGGATTGCCTCTTTCTGACAGTCTCCAAAAGTAATAAACAGATGTTTGTAAAGTCAGTGGATGACAGTTTCAAAACATGAAGAGACAGGAATGATAGAAAAAAACAGAACCATTTTTCAGCAGTCTCTTTATTTTCTGCATAACAAAAAGATCAGGTGTTCCTACCACTGGTAGTTGGGATTTCTGATGGTGAGACTTCTTTGCTATATGGTTGAAGGGCTGCAAAAGTCTAAGGAGAGATTTGGAACCCCATCCCTATTTAATGGAGGGTGAGGGCCACAGCAGTATTAATCACTTTGCACAGGATATGGTCTCCCTGGATGTGGTGTTCCTTCTCCTTGTATACCTAAAATGGTAAGTGGTGATGATATCAGTTGTGACCTTTTGGCTCTTATTTGGGCTAAGGAATGAGAGCATCCTGTTCTCCTGTCGGGTGCTTCAAATAGCAAGCTTGTGTGCTGCAATCCTTAGGCCATATCACAAGAAAGAGGGTAGATAAATACGGTTCTTTGTTCTGTTTACCCGTTACGTCCTCTGTGTTTTGTGTCTTTTTCTTAACTAGAAAGTTTTTATAAATCAGAAAAGTCTTGAAAGCTAATGAACACAATTTTTTCTTTGTGTTTCAAATGAAACTTGTGAATTCAATTGTTTTCCTAATTACACACCAATACATAGCCATTATTGTTGTTGTTGTTGTTGTTAGGTGCCTTCAAGGTCTGTGTCTGACACATAGCGATAGATACAACAGGCGAAACACTATTGTCAGTGCTTCTCTGCTGTTCATAGGATTTTCAATTGCTGATTGTTTTTTGGGAGTGGGTTGCTGGGTCCTTCTCCCAAGCCTATAGCACCTGTTGTTCCCAGGTGGTCTCCCATGCAAGTACTAATCAGGCCTGGTCCTGCTTAGCTTCCAAGATCTGACAGGATCAGACATCACAGTGCTATGGCACTGGCTGCTCCTATTAGCCTTCCTCACCTCAGACTGGAATTGGGAGAGTGAGCCCAAAGGACAGGCTTTAATCTCAACAATGATAGGTTTGTCCCCCTTTCTAAAACACCTCCCCTTTTCCTATTGATTCCATAAACCAATGACTTTCTTCCTTTAAAGAGGCTGTTGTTGTTGTTGTTAGGTGCCATTGAGTTGTGTCTGACTCATAGCGACCCTTATAGAGTTTTCAATGGTTGATTGAAAGGCACATAGTCATTGTAGGAAATATGAAAAGAAGGAAATATTTTTTAAATACCACTTAGAGGCAAACATTGCTAATGTTTTGTTGTATTCCCTTCTGATCATTTTTGATCAGTTTTGAGTAGTTTTTAAAATTGTACTAAAATACATATAACATAAAATGTATCATGTTATCCATTTTTAGGTGTACAGTTCAGTGGTATTGAGCATATTCACATTGTTTTGCCACCATCACCACCATCCATCCTCAGGATTCTTTACATCTCACCAAATTGAAACTCTGCGTCCATTAAACAATGACTTCCCATTTCTCCCTCCCCAAAGCCTCTGGCAATCATCTTTCTACCTTTTGTGCCTTTGAATTTGACTTCTCAAGGTATCGCATGTAAGTGGACTCATACAGTCTTTGTTATTTCATAACTGGCTTCTTTCACTTGGTGTAGGGTCATCTGGGTTCATCCATGTTATAGTACATGTCAGATTTCTTTGCTCTTCAAGGCTGCATAATATCACTTTTGTTTATTCATCCATCACTGGACACATAGGTTGCTTCCACCTTTTGGCTATTGCACATAATGCTGCTATCAACCTGGTTATATAACTATCTCTTGGAGTTCTTGCTTCTGGTTCTTTGGGGTATGTACTCAGAAGTGGAATTCCTGGATCACATGACAATCCTACTTTTAATTTTTTGAACAACTGCTGTACTGTTTTCTATAGTGGCTGCACCATTTTACATTACTATCAGTAGCATGGGGCTGGGATTTAACTCAGTTGGTAGAGCACTGTGCTGTAGTCTCTGAGGTCCCGAGTTCAATTCCCAGCACCGCAAAAGTAGGAGAAGGACCTGACAATGCACTCCCAAGGCAATCCCGAAACAGTCAGCCACTGAAAACCTTATGAGGGTCGCTATGAGTCGGAAACCGACTTGATGGCACCTAACAACAACAACATCAATAGCATACAAGGATGTCTTTATATATCTTTATATGTCTGCTTTGGAGAGATGTTTATTAATTAGGTTGCTTTTGTATTGTTGATTAGTAGGTTTCTTCATATACTCTGGGTATTAACTCTTTATCAGAGGTATGATTTGGAAGTATTTTCCCATCCTTCATGTTTCTTTTTCATTCTGTTGATAGTATTCATTGATACAGATTTTTTCACCACATATATACTTTCTTTCTTTCTTTCTTTCTTTTATTTTATTAATAAATGTTGATGGAGTACAGAGTAATGTCTTTTTCTCTGTCTATTATGCAACAATTAAATCCCTGTTGTTTACACATTCATCAACTTACGTATTTTGCAGAACAGTTTAAAGAAGAGGAGGAAAGCAGAAGAAAAAAATAGGAATTTTAATTAATATACAATAAAAATAGTATGCAATCATGGGTTATATTCTCATTGATTTTTTCCTTTCCCCTATTTTTCCCCTGTATTCATATAGTTGCATCATATATTTTGAGATTTTTTTACTTCTTCTTTACCCTCCACATTACTTTCCGTCCCCTTATCTCTTCTCAACATCACTCCCACCCGCTGATCCCTTGCCCCATTCTTTCTACTCTGCTTATATTTTCCCTTCTTGGACAAGTATGATTGTTCATTTTTATATATCTACTTATGTATAGGCATTTTTTCTTTCTCCCTTTAAGTTAAATTCAGCTCCCACATATGAGTGAGGACATATAATATAATTTTTTGAGACTGGATTTGCTCACTTAAGATGATGTTCTCCAGTTCTATCAATTTTGCTGCAAATGACATAATTTCATTCTTCTTTATTGCTGAGTGATATTCCATTGTGGATATGTACCACAATTTTTCAATCCACTTCTTTGTTGATGGATGTCTTGGTTGATTCCATAACCTTGTGATTGTGAAGAGTGTTGCATTAAATGTGGAAGTGCAGGTGTCTCTGTGGTATGATGACTTATCTTCCTTGGGTATGTTCCCAGGAGTGATATAGCTGGGTCATATGGCAGTTCTATTCTTAGTTTTCTATGGTAACTCCATATTGATTTCCAAAGTGGTTGAACTAATTTACAATCCCACCAGGAGTGTAAATTGTTTCTTATTCTCTGCATCATCACCAGCATATGTAATTATTTGTTTTGTTAATCTTGGCCATTCTTACTGGAGGAAAATGGAATCTCAGTGTTGTTTTGATTTGCATTTCCCTAATGGTTAGGGATATTGAGCATTTCACATGTGTTTATTGGGCGTTCATACTTCTTGATTTGAGAACTGTCTGTTGAGTTCCACTGCCCACTTATTTGTTGGGTTATTTGTCATCCTGGTGTTTGATTTATTAAGTTCTTTGTATGTTCTAGAAATTAGTCCTCTGTCAGATGTGCAGGATGCAAAGGTTTTCTCCCATTCTGTGGGGCTCTCCCTTTACTCTGTTGATTGCTTCCTTGATGCAAAAATTTTCAACTTTGATGTAATAAATTTATCTTTTTTCTTTTGTTGTTCAGGCTTTTGGTATCATAGCCATGAAACCATTGCCAAATCGAGAGTCATGAAACTCATTCCTCTGTATTCTTCTAAGAATTTTATGGTTTTAGCTCTTTATGTTTGGGCTTTTGGTCTATTTTGAGTTCATTTGTATATATGGTGTAACATTTGAGTTCATTTGTATATATAGCATGTAGACATCCAGTTATTCCAACATCATTTATTGAAAAAACTATCTTTTTCTCATTGAAAGATTTTGATGCACTTGTTGAAAATAATTCGATCTAATATATGATAGTTTATGTTCTGTGCTTTATTTTATTACATTGGCCTATATCCTTAACACAGTACCACTGTTTTGATTATTATAGCTTTGTGGTAAATTTTAAAATCAGGAAGTATGAGTCCTCCAGCTTTGCTCTTCTTTTTAAAGATCATTTTCACTATTCAGAATGCCTCGAGTTCTATATAAATTTTAGGATGGATTTTTTTTTCTAATCCTGGAAAAAAATGTCAGTAGACTTCAATAACTTTTTACATAGTTGCTATCACACTGTATGAACAATTTTATATTTACTTTTTCTTACTTAACATTATATTTATACCATCAAAACAAACATTACTCTTTTTTATTCAAACACTTCATAAACATATTTGACAATGATGACTTCATAAACATATTTGACAATGATGACATAAAGGGAAATGTACAAATAGGAGTGTAATTGAAAGGTTTACAAATATTTTGCTTCTGAACACATGAGCTTTATATTCTCTTTGTTTATTTGCTTGTTTGTTTGTTTTTGCAATACTGGGGGTTGGACCCAGGGCCTCACGTTTGTGTGCTTTGTAAGTGCTGTACCACTGATCTGGCCCCCTCCAGCCCATAGTTTTACTTTTTTTTTTTTTTTTTTTTTTTTTTTTTTTTTTTTTTTTTTTTGAGACAGGGTCTTGCTAAATTATGCAGACTACCTCTGGTCTCAAACTTGCGATCCTCCTGCCTCTACTGCCCAAGCTGCTGGGATTACAGGCATACACCAGTGCACCCCGCTTGAGCTTTATATTCTTTAGATACTGTAATTATAAACATGGTAAGAATCTGATTCAAGATATCTCAGTTTCAGAGTACAATATTCATACTAAGTAAGTAGGAAAGAAAAATAGTTGTGTTAGTTTAGAAGTCTTTGCTTAAGTTTTATATTACTTTTGACTAATTGTAATCTAGAATTCATTTATTTATGCAGTCTAGAATTCAGTTATTTACTCAACAAATGGGGCTGGGATTTAGCTCAGTTGGTAGAGCACTGCTCTGCAGTCTCTGTGGTCCTGGGTTCAATTCCCAGCACCACAAAAATGGGAGAAGGACATGGCAATCCACTCCCAAGGCAATCCCGAAACAATCAGCCATTGAAAATCCTATGAGGGTCGCTATGAGTTAAATACAACTCCATGGCACCTAACAACAACAACGCACACTCAACAAATGTTTACTGAGTCTACAGTTTTTGAAGGTCTGGGAATCTAGATATATATTAAATAAGGTCTTCACTTTCAGGGAAATTTAGCACGTCTAAATGGGTCACAAGCTTTCACTTTCTTATTTAGTCTTTCCATCACTTCCATAGGGAAGTGGTTTTAGCCCCATTTAAAGATGAGGAAATTAAAATTCATTTCAGAAAATTTTATCAACTTGTTGCAGTCAACGTGGACAGTGAGTAGCAGGGCTAAGGTACAAGTCTAGGCTTGTCTGTTCACACCCTTTTCACTTCCCAGGGTTGCTTTAGACACATATCACTTAACACAGGAGACAGAAGTATGTATAGTTGTCTGTAATGCAAACAAAATACTGTGATTATCAATTGATTCTGACCTATTAGAGTTGAGAAAGTCTTTAGAGAAGCAGCATTATAACCTAAGACTTAAAACCTGATGATGCCATTAGATAAAAATAGAGACAAGAGAATTCATTTGTCCATTCACAACCCCATATTGAGCTTCTCCAGTGTCCTGTCTGCAGTGCTAGATGCTAAGCTGCAAAAGAGAGTGAAAGAGACACTGTGGTCAACAGCAAGAGTGACCGTCTCCTGGGAGACAGTTAAGTAACTGAACGGTAGCAGAGGCTGTTGTCACACTCTGCCACAGTGTGGAACACAAAGCACTTGGTACACTATTCCAGGGCATGAAGAGCATGTTCACAATGTCAGAAGCAACACTGATGGCAGTGGTAGTGGGCATGACAAATTGGACCCTCTATCTGTCATAAGTTCAGCAGTTTGGATTTCAGAGGGAGTATTTAAGTTAGTTTTGCTTTTTAAGAAGCTCTCTTACAGTACATGGAAGATGGCGGATGGGAACCAGGAAAGAGACTAGTGGGGAAAACTGGTCCAAACTGGAGATAAGGAGAGCCTGGCACAGGCAATAAGAAGAGGGCATGAGAGAGCAAAACTGCTTTTTACAAGGTGAAGTTGGCAGACTTCATTAACAGTGGGATGTGTGCTGAGGGTAAGGAAGGAGTGAGAAAACAAATGCCTTGGACATGTACGTGCTCAGAACCATCGTGGGTTGTGGTTTTGGTTTGGTATGATTATAGGTTGGGTTTTGGGTTTTTTATTTTGTTCTGTTTTGTTGTTGTTGTTGTTGTATGGAAAAGCCCTGGAGCATTAAATAAATATATGAGGCTCTCTTGACTTCTGTTTCTCTTACATAGTTGGTAATTCGAAAATACCCTAATAGTTTAATAGATTCCCCACTCCCAAAGCAGTTTAATGGATACCCCCAAAGCAGTTCAAACTGAAATGTTATTAATACTACTAGTTTTCTTAGCAAGCTCTTTCTCCATAGATAGTACAATTATACATTTTATCATTGCTACATTGAAACATGCCATTGAAAACCCTATGAACAGCAGAGAAGCACTGACAATAGCATTTTGCCTGTTGTATATAAGGTCGCTATGAGTCGCATACCGACTTGACAGCACCTAACAACAACAAACATTGAAATATCATAAATTTTTTATTGGAGATTTTTAATGTACAACTTAATGTGTTTCATTCTGACATGCATTTCATTGTAACATCTCCATATATGTGTTTCACTGTACATTGCAAAGATAACTTCCCCCTTTCCCTCTTGTGTACCTCCTCCCCCTTCTTCTATGCCCCCACCAAAGCCCTCTCTTCTACATTGCATGTCTTTTTGTGGGATTATTTTTCTATATACCCTTGCATCCCAATTATGTTTAAGGTCCAAACTTTTTTCGGTAACGATCTATCTTTTTACATTGTCAGTAGTATTACATGAATAATCTAGCCCATTTGTATTATTACCATTCTTTGGTATTATTGGTATTATTTCCTAAACTATCAAAGTTAGGCTAACACATAGATTCTGAGAAAGTGGATTAGTGAAATTTTTTCTAAGATGAAACTCAAAACAGATTAATGTATTTTTACAGAAATGAAGTTCAAAAAGTATATTGGTCAGGTAAATAATATGCATTGCTACTTTAATATTTTACAAAATGTCCATTTCCTCATGTCATGACTAAGTCTTTTAAATTGTTTACCCCATTTGTTTTCATTAATAAGTAAAAGTATACATCTACTTCAGTGTGGTCACTTATATCAGTGCTGATTTGTGTCACCAGAAGAGGGCAGCAGTGAGATGTTAGGAAGAAGTAATCTACAGGCTCTGAAAATTGCAGAAAAGCATTAAGACAAAGGTGACATGAATGGTATAAACAGTTGCTGTGCTGACATCCTAACTAATATCCAGAACTGACTCATTATCCAAGTTAGAAACGAGGACATAAAAATTGTCAGAATTCTAAGAAAATATGATGATGTACTTATAATGCAATAAAGTATTTGCAAAAACTTCTGTTTAGATTGGCAAGGGCTGCTGCTAAGAAATATTCTGAAAAATTCACATTTGTTTGGAGAGAAAATATTAGAGGATGAATTACAATTAAGCATGTTTTTTCTTGTCACTTTAAGAGTGTAAGCAGAGAAGTTAATAGTTGCAGAGGCAATAAAATACATCTTGTTTGAGTGTTATAGATATCCCTGAAATGGAAAGAAATACTTCTAATTTATCAACAGTAAGCAGTGCACAGGAGCAAGCATTTAAGAGGAGTTTCCTGAAATCAGCCTATTTCTGCTTTTATAAACACTTAACAATGACAAATATTTTTTGAATGCTAATATATGCTAGGAATTATTCCAGGTACTAAGTCTATAGAACGAGGCAAGATGGAACATTCCCTGCTCTCTTAAACTACATATTATAATGGGGAAGATAAACATTTAATAAAACTGCATAATTAATTCCTTAGTTACAATTGAATAAAAAAAAAAGCAGAAAGCAGTTGATCAAAGAGTTCTAAACCAATGAGTTTGGGCTCAACTAAAAATTGGAAATTGAGTGAAATTGAAAGTAAGACTCAATGCCGATAGGCGAGGTGGCGCATGCCTGTAATCCCAGAGGCTCAGGAGGCAGAGGCAGGAGGATCAAAAGTTCGAGACCAGAGGCAGTCTGTGTAATTTAGCGAGACCCTGTCTCTAAAAGTAAAAAACAATGGGCTGGGGCGCAGCTCAGTGGTCCAGCACTTGCAAAGCAGTTAAGCGCGAGACCTTGGGGGTTTAACCCCCAGTACCACAAAAAAAAAAAAAGGAAAGAAAGAAAGAAAAAAGAAAAGAAAAGAAGACTCAAGAAAAACTTCAATTCTTAGTGCCCAGAGATTATTTCCTTTAACAAATAAGATGGACAAGGTAAAACTTAGTTTCATTGAAATAACATTCTCAAGGACTATTTGAATAATTGTTGCAACAATGTTACCAGTTTAAAGTGGAAAATGCCTGTGCCTCTCTGACCTCTTGAACTGATAACCTGTCAGTCATCAGCCAGCCACATCCATAGCTGAGCAGCTGCCCTCACTTGATCCTCTCCAAATCCCGGAGACACCCTTGTCTGTGTACCTTCACTGCTGCTTCTTGTTCTCTGGTCTTCACTGGCAGCTCCACCATCCCTGATTGCCGCTTTGACAGGTCTGTGAGTTCCATCTACCCTCTCTCGCCTCCAGAGTCCAGACTCCTTGGCTAACCTGGTTGCTTATGTTTACAGAAGCTCTTTAGATTTTTATTCTGTCCCTTTGTCTTCCATTGCATGCCCTTCCAGCCTGGGTTGACTAAGCAATCTGGACCAATGGTGAGACAGTCCCCAGCTGGTTGTGACTGGACCCGACGGGCCAGCTATAGCTCGGCTCCCAGTGATGTGGCTCTGTTCTTCTGTTCATCCTTAATTGGCTATCTTTCCAATTGCCCTGAGCACTTGCTTCAACCCAGGATCCCTCCTGCCATCCTAACTCCTAGATTTCCGTCCATTTGATTTAGGATACCAGAGTATCTACAGAAAACTCAGATTTTCTCTAAATCATGTTGTTGTTGTTGTTGTTAGGTGCAGTCAAGTTGGTGTCTGACTAAAAGCAACCCTACGTACAACAGGCAAAACACTATTGTCAGTGCTTCTCTGCTACTCATAGGGTTTTCAATGGCTGACTGTTTTTTGTGGGGTGGGGGGGGGAGTGGCTTGCTGGGTCCTTCTTCCAAGCCTACAGCACTTGGAAGCTAAGTAGGGTTGGCCTGGTTAGTACTTGGATGGGAGACCATCTGGGAGCACCAGGTGCTGTAGGCTTGGAAGAAGGACCCGGCCACCCACTCCCACCCCCACCGCCTGCCCCCAGATCCAGCTTCCCTTGTGTCCACTCACTGGAATCTTCCCACCCTTCATAACTAGCTCCTATCTGAGCAAAGCTTGAGTTAATAAAACCTCCAGCAACTCCTTCCCTGAACAATTAATCATTCTTCAACTGTTTTTGGTTTGAAATTCAAATCTATCTGACTACAGCAGTCTTGTGTTTGAGATGCACCTTTGTGTGTGTGATCTCCATTAAACCCTGAGTTCTGAGAGTTCTGGTGTCTTATTCATCCTTACAGCTCCTACAGACCCTGGCACATAGCAAATAATCAGGAGATTGGGTTAGTTTGTGTAGTTGGAAGAAAGTTGCCACAAATCTTAATTTTTAAGAATTTGTGTTTTTAAAGAGTGTAGAAGTTGTCATACTCAGGCCACAGGTTTGAGAAAGTGGAGAAAGTAAAAAAAAATTATGTCAATAAAGTAGACATTTTTATCTTTGTTCTATTTCAGTTAAGATGGATTTTTAGGTAATTCCATAAAACTTCATTCTGTGTAGGGTGTATTTAGGGGTGACTAAATTCTTGGAAATTAAGCTTGTCAGGGTATAAGATTTGGTTGTACTCTCCTTATAAGCTCATTTGCTAGCAGAAGATGTGAGGCTTCTGGGTCAGTGACAAAGGACTTCACTACTCAGAGAACAGTAAGCAGCATAGGGTACACTGTCGATAGTATCACCTCATGTCCCCTATCCCACAAGAGCCACCATGAGTGATCCAGCGGATGCGGTGCAGGCACTGAGGGGGGTTGTATTACAGCCGAGGAGCATTAGCTTGGGGAACCCCTTGCTTTCGCAGCAATCCTGCCATTTGTCTCAGCGGAAGACATGACCTCATAATATGACCTCAGCGGAACACATGACCTATAAACATAATCCTAACAAATGACCTGGAGGTCATGGCAAGAAGATGGGGCTGGCATTTTTGACACACCCCACAACAGCTTCCAGAGATGCTCAGGGTTCATGGTGGATTGCCTAGCCAAAACATTCTGTGAATGTAAAGACTATGGTTTCCTGGCACAACAGTTAGTTAGTTAGTTAGTTAGATGCCGTCGAGTTGGTATCCGACTCATAGCAACCCTCATAGGGTTTTCAATGGCTCACTGTTTCGGGATTGCCTTGGGAATGGATTGCCAGGTCCTTCTCCCATTTTTGTGGTGCTGGGAATTGAACTCAGGACCTCAGAGACTGCAGCGCAGCGCTCTACCCACTGAGCTAAATCAGGGACCCAATACATATTTATTGAATCAAATTAATTAATAAGGAATAGGAGAGCTATTGAAGAATGATGACAATAGCCCCAAAAAGGCAACTGGAGTAATCTCTTAAGGGAACATTTCCAGACTTCAAACCTGATTATGAGGAAAGTCAGAGGGTAGTAAGAACTAAGGCATTGTAGACTACCTTGCTTTATAACGAATGACATATCTAAGCACCTTACTTTATGGAAAGTTAGTCTAGGACTCACTATGCAAAATCATCGATTAAGTCCAGAAACCCTAAGGCAATGCCTGTGTCTCACAAAATTAGATTGCAGTTCTTTCTGAAGCCTTTTTCCATATACCAAATTTCATTGAAATCTCTCAAAAACTTTAGACATCATGATCATTCAGAAACTTTTACCAGTCATGTTTTTCCCCCTCAAAAATAGTAAAATTAACTACACACCAAAGTAGATCTTGCTAACAAGCCTTGCTCTGAATTAAATACTTCCTTAACCATTTATGTTGTTGTTGTTGTTAGGTGCCGTCCAGTTGGTATCCGACTCATAGCGACCCTCTGTACAACAGGGGAAACACTATTGTCAGTGCTTCTCTGCCGTTCATAGGGTTTTCAATGGCAGATTGATTTTTGGGAGGGGGTTGCCAGGTCCTTCTCCCAAGCCTACAGCTTCTGGTGTTCCTAGGCGGTCTCCCATCCAGGTACTAACCAGGCCCGACCCTGCTTAGCTTCCGAGATCTGACAGGATCGGATGCCACAGGGCTACAGCTGCAGGCTAGCCATTTATAGTTATGTAAAATATGGTATCCTGTCAAGAGTCCCTCAAAGAGAAGAAATTAACCCTTAATATTGTGGCATAGTACTAGAAGTGAGATGTTTGAGGCATATTTAGGACATTCAAGTTGCAAGTCTAGACTTGGGAGTTGTTGTTAGGTGCCATCGAGTCAGTGTCCGACTCATTTCGACCCTATGTACAACAGACAAGACACTATTTAGTGCTTCTCTGCTGTTCATAGGGTTTTCAATGGCAGATTGATTTTTGGGAGCGGGTTGCCAGGTCCTTCTCCCAAGCATACAGCACCTGGTGTTCCCAGGTGGTCTCCCATCCAAGTACTAACCAGGTCCGACCCTGCTTAGCTTCTGAGATCTTACAGGATCAGATGCCACAGTGGTAAGGCTGCAGTAGTTATGCAGTCCACAACCATCGATTGTGGCACCAATCCACAGATAGCAGCACAAGCTCTCAAAGTAGGAGGCTATGCCAACTCACGTTCCATCTTCTGACCTTCAAAGCACTTTGTAAACTGAGTGACCTGTAGATGGCGAGCTTGGATCAGGGAAATAGTAACCAATGACAACCTAGAGAAGAAAGCTGTGGTTTGTGTTTTGTCAAAGAAAGGACTAAGTAAAACAGATACATTAAGAAAGACCATTCATGACACCAAGCCCAAAGGCTTCTTTGGTGATGCAGCATCATCCTTTTCTGAAGGGCATGTCAGTCTGTCCAGGGGAAGTGCGTCTGCACTCTGTTCCATGAGCTGTTGTGGGACTAGACTGCCTGCATTAGCTTCTGGTAGAAAGATTTTTGGCTGCATGTTCACACTGGCTGGTAGCCACCAATACAAGAGAAGGAGTATCAAGTGGGGCACATGAATAGCTTTCCTGGAAGTCTCTCGGGAAGTACAGAAATATTACTCTCTCAAAATAAGCATATGCCACACTACATTTTTCTGAATGCATTCTGCATCTCCACAGTGTCTATACCTTTTTATCTGGATAAAAAATTATATTCTTCCTTACTGCTCATTGCCACTATTGAGTATTTGTTCTTCACGATCCACAAGGCAACCCTTTAAGGACCAATTACCATCCTTTATTAGCATCATTTCACAGGCTGACAGATTTCTAGGGAGCCCTGCCGGGCATTCAGCTCTTTAGTACTTTTGTATAATTTATGTGCCCTACTTGAGAAGTGCCTGCAGCCATACCACTGTGGCATCTGATTCCATCAGATCTTGGAAGCTAAGCAGGGTCTGGCCTGGTTAGTACTTGGATGGGAGACCGCCTGGGAACACCAGAAGCTGTAGGCTTGGGAGAAGGACCAGGCAACCCCCTCCCAAAAATCAATCCGCCATTGAAAACCCTATGAACGGCAGAGAAGCACTGACAATAGTGTTTTGCCTGTTGTATGTAGCATTGCTATGAGTTGGACACCAACTTGACAGCACCTAACAACAACAACAACAACTTGAGAAGTATGAGGGATTCCTTAAAATTCTACTTTGGACTAATAGTTTTACTATCCCAGGTCACAACATAGTTGTGGATTTGTTGGAAAATTAATGTGACTTTCCAAAACTCTGCCTGCTTACACAGTGACCTGAGAAGTTTTGTTGAGTCTTTCAGCTGTAGGAGCCCAGAAACTCACCCAAAACGATAGGCTGATGACCTTCTGGTGCAGCATGAAGCAGGGTCATTATCCCCAAAGAGCAGCTCAGCTTGTGGGGCAGGTGAGGGACACCTCTAGGCTTCCATGGTGGCTCTACCCCGTCATTTATCACAAGGCTGTAATTATTACCAGCACATTGGACTCCCCACAAATATTGGCTTCTGGATTCCCCAATTGTGCCATATTCATCTGTTTATCCTCAGCATTGTGTCTGGCATGTCACAGGGATGTACAAAAATGCCAGATGAACACAAGACTAAATACACCTGCTTAGGAAGAGCAAGAAGGCACAAAGGATGAAAAATTGATGTGGGAAAAGAGGGGGTTATGAGCCAACCACTTGTGGAGAATTGTACCCATATTAACCAATTGTAGTTTGGTGCCGTCAAGTAGCATCTGACTCATAGCAACCCCGTGTACAACAGAATGAAATACTCCGCAACAATGTGCCATGCTCGGCACTGTCAGTAATTTTCTGCTATTCATAGGGTTTTATTACTCCTAAAGAATAGAAAAAGAGAAAAATGAGTAGACTGTGTTCAACTCAGTCCATTTATTTTTACCGATCAAACTCTCAAGAGGCCAATTTATGACTAAAATCCTTACTCCCTATTTTGAGTGAAGAGCACATCTGTCCAGTGATGACAGAGCTTATGTTTACTTACAGCCTTACCCTTGCCCAAATCTGTGTGTTTTCATATCTAACTTTCAGAACAAGCTCCTTAGCTCTCAGAATGAGACCATTTTGGTTTTCAGAGAGTTTCTAAAACTCATGAGGTTGCAGTAACCTAGGATATAAGCAAACATAGAAGTTGTCAGAAACTTTGGAAATTATAAAATGCTATCTAAGAATAGATTTGGATTTAAAGACCCCCATTTGTAAAAGGCAGACTCTAGGGAATGGAAGTGGAGATCCCCAAAGTGTTGGGCATGGAGCTGACAATGGGGCATCTGACGTGAAATAACAATGGATTAGAACACGAGGGCTTGCACAGTGACTGGGTGCAGGACTTGTGATGGCTGCCCATGGTAAGCACTCAATAAATACTGGTTGAATAAACAGGCTATTGTGTGGCCCAGCTGCTAAGAAAAGCCATGAACTGCCTCACTGAAGGCAGGGTTTATTTATTTACTTATGTATTTACTTAAGTACTGATAAAAAAGATATCGAAATGACATGCATTATTAACATGTACATAAACCAGTAGAAGAAACGTTAAAATGAAAAACTCACATTATAAACCATTTAGAGGAAAGGAAGAAAGCGAAGTCCTGGAAACCCGAGGTGAACGAATCAGAAGAACAGGATTTACCCAAACTGCTGAGCTGCCTGACAACCACGTCAAAAGGGAAGAATGCTTGAGTATACAATTCTCAACAGCCTGAAAGGGTAGTGTGTAAATTCATCCATAAATGCAGGCCTACTCATGGAACTTAATTCTAGAAAGAATGTACTGCACAGATACTTAAATAAGAGAATGAAGAAGACATTTGGCAACAATTTAAAATCTATACTCATATTATCATGCACTTAACCTGTCAAGGTAATGGCCACCAGCATAATCCACATAAAATAACAAATGGCAGGGAGAAGGGAAAAAGAAATTGGTTAAATTATAAACATTTGCCCTGTTGCACAAGCAAGGAAATAGAAACATTGGTAACAGTTTCTGTTTTTGCAACAGATTATGAGGCAAATTCATAAACTACTAAAGCATGTACTCTCTCAAAGAACAGGAGAGGAGTGCAGGAGGTTCCCCTCCTTCTTCTTCCCCTTGTTTCCTGGGCCCATATGGTCTGTCCTTTGGTGAAAGAGTACTGCATATAGACTATTGATTTGGAGCATATCCCATTTTTTATACACCAGTGTCCTAAAATGCCCTCCATCTGGCTCCAAAGCTGAGTTTTCAATAGACTATTGCTCTGCTCTGTAAAGCCAGCTACTCCTGGGTTATAGCAAGACCAATAAATCCTGTGGGAAGTGGCCTATAGCATCCATAGGCAGAGCAATATTATATGGTTACCTTGGATAAGCTAAACTTCCAGTAAGTCCACGGAAGGTATTGGCAATAGAAGCCCAGCCATGAAGTCAAATCTATATCCAGGACAAATATCTATAGTAGGAAGAAAAATAGTTACAAGTTCCTCATGAAAGGGGTCCCCTATACTTGGTCAGTAAGAGTCTGGGCCTGCTACCCAGACTCAGCCGGCTCAGCAGGTGTCCCTGCTGCTGGCACTTCAAGCACTCGGTCGCCTTGGTCCCCTATCTACTTTGGTAAGGGAAGTTCTTGTGTTTGAGCCCATGCATATCTCCATGTTTGTCACCATAGTCACTTTGCTCTTGAATCCATTGAGGAACTGTGATGAAACTAAGAAGAGAGGGAAACTGGCACATGTAGCACTGTCTTCTTACCATCTGTTTGCTAAAGGTGTCTTTAGGGCGGCCCTGTGCTGGATGGTTGCATGAGACACATCTACCCTCAGACCATGGATCTGTGCTGAGAGCTTCACATGTGTATCTCTACTCTGAGCCTCTTTGTCATCAATCTTTGGATCTTGTTCTCTCCACTTTCCTTATCATTTCACCAGACCTTCAGGTTTTATTTACAAATCAGCACTATGGGTATCTTTCCTTGTAGGCAAAACATATGGTTAGATGTACTGCTCAAAGTTCTGCTTTTTGGGAAAATACATTCCCACCTTTCCTTCATGGCCAACAGGAAGGAAAGCTCCAACGCTCTATGAAATTGCATATAGAAGATACGTGCATGATCATCAGTAAATCAATCTTCAATGTTTTCTTCCCTGACCCTAGAAAAGTCTCCTTGAGGTTATATATCTGGATCTAGGGACAGATCTACAGCATTGCAGAAACTGAGTCACTATTTTACAAAACTATTTTGTGCTTTACGAACTTGATCTTGTATATGTTGCTTCAGCTGGGCAATAGAAAGTGCTGTGCACATCCAAACTTAAAAATAGGTCAATCAAATATCATCTAGTACACAGAGCAAACTCTGTTAATCATTTCCCATGACCAGATATTCACTGTCTGCCAGAACTCAATTACAAACACTAGAAGGTATTTCTCAAGGAAGACATTTTTTTGCCAAAGGGACATGGCTTTACTCTCAATTCTAGGTGCTGTACTACACATATCTTATCTGGAAATTCCATTGCCTCAGGTCTACCTGATATCATGGTCTACCACAAACAGTACACATTAGATTTTCTGGATCACAAGGTTTATGTGGCAAAAGTGGATTATTCTTTAAACTGAACTGGCTAAGGAATACTCTTTTGGGGGAACCTTCTTTAAATATCAAATCCTTGTGGTTTATTCCATAAGTAGGAAGGGGTAACAGCTCTGTAATATTATTTTGCCTATAACATTTTACCGAGAGCCTGCCAAATGTTAGCCCTCTTTCTTCCTAGATACAAGGTTCAGCAAAATGTCTTTCACTTTGAGGGGATATCATAATATATCCCACATCTCTAGACTATATATATATATATATATATATATATATATATATATATATATATATATATATTGTGTGTGTGTGTGTGTGTGTGGTACTGGGGGTTGAACCCAGGGCCTTGCACTTGCAAGCTTCGCAAGTACTGTACCAATGAGCTGCACTCTCAGCCCATTTGTTTACTTTTTGAGACAAGGTCTTGCTAAATTATGCAGACTGCCCCTGGTCTCGAAATTGTGATCCTCTTGCCTCTGCCTCCCAAGTTACTGGGATTACAGGCATGTGCCACCATGCCTGGTTATTTTTATAAGCATCAGTGAATTAGTAGATCTCTAAATGTTCATGGAATTTCTCTCTTGTCCTTAGTCACGTGTGTCCTACCAGGGCATCTTATGCATTTATTATTTTCAACTACACATCCCCTATATGTCTGTCAACTTGTCATGCTGTGGGGGCTTGAGTGTTGCCATGATGCTCAAAGCTATGCCACCAGTATTTCAGATATCAGAAGGACCACCTAGGGTGGGCAGGTTTCAGTCCAGCTTCCAGACTGAAATAGACCAGGGAGAAGGGTCCCACAGCCCACTTCTGAAACAATTAGTCATTGAAAGCCCTATGAACAGCAGAGAAGCATTGTCAAATATAGTGCCAGAAAAAGAGCCCCCAGCCTGGAGGACATTCAAGAACCAACTGGGGAAGAGTTGCCTCCTCAAAGTGGAGTTGACCTTAATGATGGGAATGGAGTAGCATGACTCAAAGTGAGAAGAAACACAGTGACTGCAACAATGGACTCAAACATAAAAAGATTGTGTGCCTGACACAGTGTTGGGTAGTGTTTCATTCTGTTGTATATAGGGTTGCTGTGAGTCAGATGTGACTCAATGGGACCTAACAATGACAACAACTAGCACATCAGTTGACCTATTGTCATCAATGACAAGGCTATGGTTGATTTCTGATGAAACTGTGAAGTGATCAAGGCCCCTACCTACTAAATTATGATACAGAACTGTTATGGAGCCAATGTAGGAATTTGGCCTTTAACTGAGTAGGTCTTCTCCAATTGTACATCCGGGTACTTGGAAAGTAAACACAGACTGAATGTTTGGATCCAGAATGATATATGCAGACAAAAAAAAAGATGAATGCAAGTCATATTTGACATCTGCAATTATAAGAGGTGCGCAAAGTGGTTACCATTGTAATTCAGTCCAACTTCGAAAAGTAATATATGGATAATATCTCTTAAGAGATGTCCACATTTTTGGAATCCATGGTATATGTTTAAATACTTAATCTATATTAAAATCTAGTATCCATATATGAGAGAAAATATGTAATATTTATCTTTCTGGATCTGGCTTATTTTGCTTAAAATTATGGTCCTAGTTCCATCCATTTTCCCACAAGTGACATTTCATTTTTCTTTATGGCGGAGTAAAATTCCATCATGTATATATACCACATTTTCCCTATCCATTCATCAGTTGACACATATTTAGATTGATTTTGTATCTTGGCTATTGTGAACAGTGCCCAATCAACATGAATGACCAGATATCTATGATATGTTGACTTTGATTCCTTTGGGTATGTACCTAGGAGTGGTAT
The DNA here is from genome assembly GCA_007922755.1 of Pedetes capensis. Classification (NCBI taxonomy): domain Eukaryota; kingdom Metazoa; phylum Chordata; class Mammalia; order Rodentia; family Pedetidae; genus Pedetes; species Pedetes capensis. Next base: position 27,224 of record VMDO01014276.1, on the reverse strand, counting down.
AGCTAGATCACATAATAGTTCTCTTTTTAGTTTTTGAGGAACCTCTTATGCTGATTTCCATAGTGGCTACACTAACTTACATACCTACCAGCAGGGTATGAATGTTCCTTTCTCCCCATATCCTCTCCAGCATTTGTTGTTGACGGTTTTGTTGGTGATAGCCATTAAAACTGGGGTGAGATGGTATCTCAATGTATATTTCTTCATTAGAGGACTCTCTGTTCAATTCATTTGCCATTTTTGATTGGGTAATTTCCTTTTCGTGTTTAATTTTTTGACCATATTTCGGACATGTAGTCAGGAGATATCAGTCCCTGGAGAAGGACATCATGTTTGGAAGAGTGGCAGGTCAACGCAAAAGAGGAAAACCCTCCACCAGATAGATTGACACAGTGTCTGCAACAATGGGCTTAAACATAAATAAGATGGTTTGCCTGGCACAGAATTGGCAAGTGTTTTGATTTGCTGTACATAGGGTCGCTATGAGTTGGACTCTACTCGACGGCACCTAACAACAACAACAACATATACTCTAGATATTAATCCCCTCTCTAGTATATAGCTGGCAAGATTTTCTCCTATTCTGGAGGCTCTCTTCACTCTGATACATGTTGAAGCTTTTTAATTTCATGCAGCCCTATTTGTCAATTCTTACTTTTGCTTCCTATACTTTAGTCCTTTCCAGAAAATCCTGGCCAATGCTTATATGTTGAAGTGTTGCCCCTGTGTTTTCCTTTACCAGTTTCAGGTCTTACTTTAAGGTCTTTGATCCATTTGAATAGTGTGAGAGAGGGATCTAGTAACAATCCTGTACATTTGGATATCCAGTTTTCCCAGCACTATTTATTGAAGAGGCTATCTTTTTTCCAATGTATGTTTTTGGCACCTTTATCAAAAATCAGGTGGCTATAGCTGAATGAGTTTATTTCTGGGTTCTCTATCCTGTGTCCTCATTTGTCCGTCTGTTTGCTGTGTTGTAGGGGCTGGTATGTTACTGTGATGCTGAAAGCTATGCCACTGGTATTACAGATACTAGTAGGGTCACACACTTGGAGGACAGGTTTCATCTGACCTTCCAGATTAAGGCAGACTATGGAAAAGGACATGTCTAGCCCACTTCCAAAATAATTACCCACTGAGAACCCTATGTATAGTAGAGAAACACTGTCAAATGTAGTGCCAAAAAATGAACTCCCCAGATTGGAAGGCACTCAAAAGACAACTGGGGAAGAGTTGCCTCCTCAAAGGAGAGTCAACCCTAGTGATGGGACTGGAGTAAGACCCCAGAGACCTCCATTTGCTGATGTGACATGATTCAAAATGAGAAGGAACAACTGTAAACATTCATTATTAATTGGAACATGAAACTTACATAGTATGAATCTAGGAAAATAGGAATTGGCAAAAGGGAAATGGAGCACATAAACATCAATATTCTAGGCATATGAGCTAAAATGAACTGGCATGGGCCATTATGAATCAGAATATCATATGGTCTGCTATGCCTGGATGACAACTTAAAGAGAAGTAGAGTTTCATTAGTCACCAAAAGAGACATCTCAAGATCTTTCCTGAAGTACTATCTTGTTAGTAATAGAACAATACTCCCATGTCTACAAGGAAGGGTAGTTAATATGACTATTATTCAAATTCAGGTGCCCACCACTAAGGCCACGAATGAAGAAAAGGAATATTTTTACTAGCTTCTGCAATCTGAAATTGATTGAACATGCAATCAGGATGCACAGTAATTACTGGTAACTGGAATGCAAAAGTTGGAAACAAACTCAGTAGTTGGAAAATATGGCCTTGGTGACAGAAACAATGCTGGAGATTGTATGATAGAATTTTGTCAGACAAATGGCCATTTCATTGCAAATATTTTTTTCACCAACATTAACAGTGACTATACACATGGGATTCACCTGATAGAACACACATCAACAAAATTGATTACATTTATGGAAAGAGACAATGGAAAACCTCAATATCAAAAGTCAGAACAAGACCAGGTGCTGATTGTGGATTAGACCATCAACCACTCATATGCAGGTTCAAACTGAAACTGAAGAAAATTGGAACAAGTGTATGAGAACCAAACCTAAGTATATCCTACCTGAATTCAGATACCACTTCAAGAACAGAGCTGATGCATTAGACACTGATGATTAAAGACTAGATGAATTGTGGCATGACATCAAATACATCATGAATGAAGGAAGCAAAAGTTTACTAAAAGACAAGAAGAAAAGAAAAGACCAAATCATGTGTGAAAAGAGACCCTAAAACTTGCCTTTGGATGTCAAGCAGCTAAAGTAAAGGGAAGATGTGATGAAGTTAAAGAACTAAGCAGAAGATCTCAAAGGGCAGTACAAGAAGACAAAATCAAATACTATAATGACATGTGCAAAGAGCTGGAGATAGAAAACCAAAAGGGAAGAACATGCTCTGTTTTTCTCAAGCTTAAAGAACTGAAGAAAAAATTGATGCCTCGAGGGCAATAGTGAAGGATTCTATAGGGAAAATAATAAATGACACAGGAAACATCAAAAGAAGATGGAAGGAAAATACACAGAGTCATTATAACAAAAAGAATTGGTAGATGGCCAATCATTTCAAGAGGCTACATATGATCAGGAACTAATGGTACTGAAGGAAGAAGTGGAATATGCCTTGAAGCTACTGGGAAAACACAAGGCTCCAGGAGTTGATGGAATACCATTGAGATGTTTCAACAAACAGATGAAGCTCTGGAGGTGCTCATTTGTTTATGCCAAGAGATTTGGAAAACAGCCACCTAGCCAACTGACTGGAAAAGATCCATATTTGTGCCTATTCCCGAGAATGGGGAGCCAAATGAATGCAGATTCTTGAATAATATCCTTAATATCACACATAAGTAAAATTTTGCAAAAATCATTCAAAAACAACTGCAGCAGTATATTGACAGGGAACTGCCTGAAAATAAAGCAAGATTCAGAAAAGGCCCTGGAACTAGGGACATCATGGCTGATGTCAGATGGATATCAGCAAAAGCAGAGAATATCAGAAAAATGTCTGCTTTATTGATGATGGAAAGGCATTCGACTGTGTGGATCAGAACAAATTATGGATAACATGGAGAAAAATGGGAATACCAGAACACTTAGCTGTACTTGTGAGGAATCTGTACATGGACCAAGAGGCAGTCATTCAAACAGAACAAGGAAACACTGTCTGGCTTAAAGTCAAGAAAGGTGTATGTCAGGGCTGTATCCTTTCACCATACCTCTTCAATTTCTATGCTGAGCAAATCATTTGAGAAGCTTAACTGTATGAAAAAGAATGTGGTATCATGATTGGAGGAAGATTGATTAACGACCTGCATTATGCACATGACACAACTTTGCTTGCTGAAAATGAAGATTTGAAGCATTTTCTGGTGAAGATCAAAAAACATAACCTTCAGTATGGATTGCACCTCAACATCAAGAAAACAAAAATCCTTACAACTGAGTCAGTAAGCAACTTCAAGATAAATGGAGAAAAGATTGAGATTGTCAAGGATTTTGCTTTACTTGTTGTAGAAGCAGAAGTTAAGAAATCAAAAGATGCATTGTATTGGGAAAAGCTGTTGTAAAAGACCTCTTTAAAGCATTGAAAAGTAAAGATGTCACCTTGAAGGTGAAGGTGTGCTTGACTCATGCCATGGTATTTTCAGTCACACAATATGCTTATGAAAATTGAACAGCAAATAAGGGAAACAGAATTCTCCTTTTGAATTATAGTGCTGGAGATGAATACTGAATATACCATGGACTGCCAAAATAACCAACAGATCCATCCCAAAAGTGGCGCAACCAGAATGCTTCTTAGAAGCAAGGATGGCTAGCCTATGTATTACATATTTTGGACCTATTGTCAGTAAGGACTAACCCTTGGAGAAGGACATCATATTTGGAAGAGTGACAGGTCAATGAAAAAAAAGGAAGATCGTCAACTAGATGGATTGATGCAGTGACTGCAACAATGAGCTTCAGCATATAAAAAAGAACATGTGCCTGGTACAGAATCGGGGAGTGTTTTGTTCTGTTGTACATAGGGTCACTATGAGTTGCACCCAACTCAACAATCCCTAAGAACAAACAACATTCTATTCCAGTGGTGGTCTATATATCTGTTTTTCATGCCAGTATCTTTGATGATTTATTCTCCTCAGCAAAATGTCCTCTCTTAAGTAGGTCAATGTTTTTATTTATTTATTTATTTTGTTGTTGTTGTTGTTGTTATTGTTGTTGTTGTTTTGGTACTTGGGTTGAAGCCAGGGTTTCACCCATACTTTATAAAAGCTCCAGCACTGGGCCATATCCACAGACCATTTTTTAATTTTTTATCTTGACTTAGGGTCTGTGTTACACAGGCTGCCTCCAACCTTGACCTCACAATCCTCCTGTCTTTGCCTCCCAAGCCACTGGGGTTACTGACATGTGCCACCATGCCTGGCAAATTCACTTTTTATTAAGACAGTTTATATTTTGGAGATATGTGTGGGCAACAACAGTTATCTATAGTTATAGATAGTTATCTATAGTTATCTATTTTTTCATTGTCATGGCAGGTATTAACAATAGTGTTATATTTTTCTCCTCTCTGCAATAATCTATATACCCTGGAAATTATGTATTTTTTAAATATTTGGTGGAAATTAACTGACTGTATCTGAACCCAGCACCTTACTGGGAAATAAAAGATGAATTTTTCCATGTATTTTTAATTAGATGTTGATTTTTTCTTTAACCAATTTTAACAGTCTGTCAAAATTGCCCTGGGAAGCATATACTTCATGCAGATTTTCACATTTTTAAATCAGATTTTTACATAATCGTTTCTTTCTGAGTTTTTGTTGTTGTTTGTTTTATTTTATTGTTGTTTATGAGACAGTGTCTTACTATGGAGCCCAGGCTGGCCTTAAACTCATGATATGATCCTCCTGCCTCAGCCTCCCAAGTGCTAGGGTTACAGGCATCCACTGCCATGCCAGGCTATAGTCTGCCATACTTCTATAATCTTAGTCAATATGGTGTTTCTCATTCTAACAGGACTCCTTCTTCTTTCATTTCCATTAGATTTTCTCTGAAAACCACTTTACTAGACTTTTTTTAAAAACTAGCTTTTTGATTTATGTATTACTTTGTAAATCATTATTTTTAAAAATTATGTTTATTCATTCCCCTGACTTTTCTAAGCCTTCGTTTGTTGTTCCCTTTCAACTTTGAGATGACAGCACAGTTCATACTTCTCTGTTTTTATTATTAAGGATTAGAAAGCTATGAATGTTCATCTGAATATAGTTTTGGTTGCACTGCTTAAGTCTGGAAATGTGTTGGAAAATGACAGTAAAATGATTTCTGAGTGATACTGAAATTTCCAAGTGGATTGATTATAAAATTTTAGTTTTCTCTTAATAATTCATAATGCTTTTATATATTGTGGTCAAATAACTTTTCCTTTGGGGGATTTATGAAGTTTCTTTTGGGCCTGCTATAGTATTAATTTTCACTAATGTTCATTAGTCACATAAATTTATTTATTTTAGATGGCAGCTGAAGGATGTGCATTTTAATTCATTTTGATAATAAACTATTTTATATTGTTTTTTACTCTTAAATGTGTTCATTGTTGTTGTTGTTGTTGTTAGGTGCCGTCCAGTTGGTATCCGACTCATAGCGACCCTCTGTACAACAGGGGAAACACTATTGTCAGTGCTTCTCTGCCGTTCATAGGGTTTTCAGTGGCAGATTGATTTTTGGGAGGGGGTTGCCAGGTCCTTCTCCCAAGCCTACAGCTTCTGGTGTTCCTAGGCGGTCTCCCATCCAGGTACTAACCAGGCCCGACTCTGCTTAGCTTCGGAGATCTGAAGGGATTGGTTGCCACAGGGCTACAGCTGCAGGCAAATGTGTTCATACTCTGTTCTTTTTCTAGGAAGAAAATTTTGGAGTAAAATATCTCAAATATTTGTAAAAATTTCCAACATTCTGCTTCTTTTCCTACCTTGTTTAAATTAGAAGTGTGAAAGAAAGTTGACATAAACAGATAACCAGGGAAATGTGTGAGAGAGAACAAGAAAATCCTATGGAAGAGATGTGTTAACTTCTGGAGTAGCTCAGGCCTAGAGAGAGATGCCTGCTGGGAAGGTCCTTTGCTGGTGTCTGGCTGCTTGCAATGGGACACCTCTCAGGGGCTGCCTTAGGTAGGAAGGGTGTAGCATATGAGAGCAAGCAGAGAATTACATTAATTATAAAAAAAGACTTCAGCTTCAATTTAGGTGGCGTCAACGCAAAGAGATGTGCAGCAGGAAATCTCACAGAAAAGTTTGTGCTTTGCTTCTGAAAGTACCAAAATGGCCCATGGGAGCAGAATTAGAGTTGTAACTGGTGGCCTGCCTCACCTCAGGAGAGCAGGTAAAAAATAAATAAATAAATAAATAAAAACTCCTGCTATGTAGCAGGCAAACCTAAATAACTCCCAATCCCAAATGCTTTCCCCTGTTCTAGAAACCCTGTCCAGAAAATACTTGTGAAAAAAATGGACATTTATATATAAAGATCAGGATCATGAAATGTACTTTAACCTGAACACACCTTCAGAAATATTTGAAGTTACCCACAATGAGAGACACAGATGTGCTTAAACCTGCTACACCAAGAGTAAAGAATGTGGACCAAGGAATGAAGGGTTTGGGTAAGATGTTTTGTTCAAGATTAACTAAGTGAGGGACACCCTTGGAACTAAACACAAAATCTGGTTCTGAGTTTCCTGGGAGTAAAGGCAAAAAAGGACAAGACCGGGTTTGGGTGTCCATAATAAAATAGAAGGAACTACATCCATTCATATGAAATTCAAAGGATATCCTACTTTGAAATCATATGGGAATTTACTATGCAGGCTTTTAAGTAAAATATACAGTACATGGACTCCTTCAATAGTAATTTTTACATAACAAAGTTACAAATAACTTATGAACTGATTATTAGTTTATAAATTGTTGTTGTTGTTAGGTGCCCTCCAGTCGGTATCCGACTCCTAGCGACCCTCTGTACAACAGGGGAAACACTATTGTCAGTGCTTCTCTGCTGCTCATAGGGTTTTCAATGGCAGATTGATTTTTGGGAGGGGGTTGCCAGGTCCTTCTCCCAAGCCTACAGCTTCTGGTGTTCCCATGCGGTCTCCCATCCAGGTACTAACCAGGCCTGACCCTGCTTAGCTTCCGAGATCTGACGGGATCGGATGCCACAGGGCTACCGCTGCAGGCAGTTTATAAACTAGTTACCATAAAATAAAAACAAAATCAACCTTGTTTATGATATAGAACTTTTTATTTAAAACAATCTAAGCATCAGTAGGATAATGGGCTTCATTGATTTTCCTTTGTTTTTAACTCAAAAAAATCACTCACGTTTTCTGCAATGTAGTACAATTTCTAGTTTGCTATATTTTGTTGAAATTAGATCCCTGCATTATTTATCTGCTGCCTAGTTGGATGCCATCAGCTGGGTTGTCTTTGTGGGAAAGTGAGCTACCTACGAATTACTGCATCTAAATGTTTAATGCTATCCTGTAAAATGAAAGAACAGGAAAAAAGACCTGTGATATCAACAGTCTCGTTACCCTGATTATCTAGGATCAGGTTCCCTAGACAGAAGATGTGGTTAGCACTTGATACTAATCAAAGGACCAAAAATACTTGGATCTAGTTCATTTTAATCTTAGTTGAAAAGAGCGTGGATAGACACTTAGGAAAAAGTGAAATCAACATAATATCTCCCCTTCAAGTCAGCACAGCTTTCCGGGTGCTAACGTGGATTTCGGCCTCGTAATTCTCCTTGATGAGAACAGAAGGGTTTCACAGCACAGAGAGCAGTGGTTTATGGGGCCGGGGACAGACAGCCGCACAAGAGAACTCTGTTTATCGCCTTCCAAATGAGGCCCGGCTGCTGCTGTGACCACATGTAATATCGCCTGTAGCTCTTTAAAGAGGATTAGCCTTATCGTGCTGGGAGCATTCAACGCCAGGTTTCATGTAGAGCTGAATATGCTAATGAAACGTTAATGTCTATGGCAAACATTGCGTAATATGGAAAACCTTCCAAACTCAGCTTTGTCCCTAGCAGTCAGAAACCAAACTTTATCATCTCAGAAAAACTAGTAAAAAAGAAACAGCATTATGGCTTTTTGCCTTGTGTATCTGCTTCAATAAAAAGTAAGGTTAAACACACACACACACACACACACACACACACACACACACACACACACACACTTCCATATTTAAACTCAGTTAAATTTCAGTGTTTGGGAGAAGGACCAGGCAACCCACTCCCAATATCAATCTGCCATTGAAAACCCTATGAACAGCAGAGAAGCACTGACAATAGTGTTTCACCTGTTGTATGTAGGGTCGCTATGAGTCGGATACCGACTCGATGGCACCTAACAACAACAAATTTCAGTGTAAATAGAAAAATCAAAGATCAGTCACTCAAAAATATTTTATACATCTGTGCCCAGGGATAGATGTGAAATAATTCATTTTTGCAGAAAATGGCACACAGATGATTGTGATATGGGGTTTAAAAAAAACCCACTATTTTTAGGATTACCAAGGGCTTGCAGTGTGCTTTTCTCCCCTTTCGCACTAAAATTCCTTCTTTTCAACTCTCACTTTTACCCACATTTCTGCTCAATGTTGGAAAGTGCTACATTTTCATCATAATTTCCCAGAACATAGTGTTTTTACGATTTCATAGGCAGTAAATATGAGATTTGGTCAGTGTCTTAAAACTGCACATGTGCTTGGTTAATATTAAAGTTATTTCCACTTTAGTGTTAGAATTTAAGAATGTCTCTGGCATGGGAAAGGTGAATCTGTTATATGTGATTTGCAACCTATGTAATGATATATAACATTTTTGAATCCATGCTCCTGTTTCCCAAAGATTGAAAGCCCCCTAAAGATTTCATCTCAATTGCTGGGAAATAAAGGTCCAGGCAAACACATGGAACCTGGGGCCTCTGGCTCGACTTCCAACACGTGAGCTTTCATTAGTTACTTGCATTTCACCACACTCAACGGAGGAGCTCGGGTTCCCTCAGTTTTTGTTGGTTGGTGGCGTGTATGTGTGTGCGTGTGCTTGTGTATTTTGTATCTCAGTTTTGAAGGGTTTGTCTCTGTAGACAGAGGGTTGGTGATACATATTCATGACAGCGTGCTCTTTCCAGGCCCTGTTAGCGCTAACAAAGCCCTGGCTGTTTCACACAGCAAGCTGACTGGGGTTGTATGTGGGGGCTGCGGGGCCAGATTAGCCCACTCCTCTGCTTGTTAGGCCTTGCCTTCCTGACAATTTCCCCAATTGTCGCTTGTGACAAGGCTGTCATTAGGTGATGGCTTCTTTTGGCCATTTTCAGATAAAGATAATTTCCTTAACTTCCATTTTATTTGACAACAAGCAGTTTGGGAGAGAAAGGAAGTGCTTCAGTAGTTTATGGATTAGGGTTTTGTCACTTCAAAGGCATCTTTGATCTAAAAATATGTGCTGTACCAAATTCATTATGTCTTTCCTTAAAGAGCTTTTAAATTTATTGATCTTCTCCTCAATTATTCTCCCTTTACATCTGATAATGATGTGTGAGATGGCAGTGTTGAGGGGGGGAATGCAACCAACTGGTCACTTCTAAGGTCATTACAAGAATTGAAACAACAGGTGCTTTTGTTCAGTGTGGGTTCTCCTCTGAAACCCTGTGTGACAAAGGCCTCTCTGCAGCTTATGGCTGGACATCAGGATATTGGCACCAACAGAATAAGACAAAATCATGTTTGATATTGCAGCTCAATAGAGAAAAAACAAACCAGTTCATACAAAATTTGTGCCTGGGATTGTCTTTACCCTCATCATTGCGCCTGTGGCTTTCTCAGGCCAGCTCCTGAGCACTGTGCAGAATCAGCACGGGACTTCTTTGTTGGCCAACAATTTGGGTCCCTGCAGAAGCAATCCTAGCTCGGGCTGATGCTCAGTTTGCTGAAGGTCTCATAACTGGATCTTTAGATGATATAAAGCAGAAAACAAGAGGATGAAAATCTGTACATGAACAGATACTTTAAAAAACATCGCAACATGAGCCTATACAGCTTGCACACAGCTCATCTCATCCTGTCTCCGCTAGCCCTCTTACCCTTCCTTTTGTTGTTGTTCTAAGCAATGGCTGCCTAGAATTAATGTGTTTTAACCCGCACCTAGGACAAAGGAGCAAAAACATTTTATACCCCAAATATCACAATCAACAATTATCTTCTAAAACTTCACATATCATCATCAATTTAGGACCAAACCAGCTACCCATTTCCATTTCTGCAATTAAGAAAAGCGGGCTAAAACAAGCAGTTTAATTTCCATTTTCTTGGTCTGAATATATTATTTTACTTGCCTCTTGACAGTCTATTTCACAATGTAGGAATATCCAGATAGCTTTTATATTTAGTAAGCTTATTTTAAGCAAATTGTCATTTCAAAATCTTATACATTAATGCAAATATGTGGGGTTTTCCCCCCAGTACTAGGGATCAAACCCAGGGCCACACATATGCCAGGCAATCACATTGCCACTGAGTTGAGCCCCCAGTATGGAAATATGTAATTCTTAAACCATGACTCTCAGCTTCTAAAAGCAATAAAAATTGTTGTTGTTAGGTGCCGGGGAGTTGGGTCTAACTCACAGTGACCCTCATAGGGTTTTCAATGGCTGTTTTGGGATTGTTTCGAGAGTGGGATGCCACGTTCTTCTCCAATTTTTGTGGTGCTGAGGATCAAACCCAGGACCTCAGGGAGCACAGGGCAGCACTCTACCAACTGAGCTTTAAAAACTCAGGTTGCTGGCTAGAAATATAGTTCAGTTGGTGGAGCTCTTGCCTAGCATGTGCAAGGCCCTGGGTTTCATCCCCAGCACCACAAAATAAACTAATAAATAAATATTGTTACTGTTGTTAGGTGCTGTTGAATCAGGTCTGACTCAGATTGACCTTCATAGGGTTTTCAATGGCAGCTTGTTTTCAGGATTGTTTCAGGCATGGATGCCATGTTCTCCCGTTTATGCAGTGCTGGGGATGGAACCTGGGTCCTCAAAGAGTGCAGAGCAGCACTCTACCAACTGAGCTAAACCCCAACTCAAATATATAAATAAGATTTTAAAAATTAAAAAAATCAGGTTTCTGAATTTCCAAAAACTAGCATAGTCTGACATAATGTCTTCCATGTAGAAAAACTAGTTTAGCTTCTCAGGACTATTCTTGGGTCTTCAACACTCCTCAGCCCAAAGTCAGGATTAAAACTGGCTCTCAGGGCCATATCAGAAGCATTTGCCCTATGTCTTGTCAAGTTGTCCTTACTGAGAGGTAGAGACCATAGTTAGCTCAGTTTTGCCGATAAGGAAAGTCAAGCACAAAGAGCCTCAGTAACTTGCCCATTGTCTCAGAGTAAATAAGTGGTGTAGCCAGAATTCAGACTTGGGTTCTTTGGATCCAAAGCCCTGTTCTTAACCCTAAAGCCTGGAAGACCCAGGACTGGGAATACCGAAAAAAGACCTGTCCTGATTCCTACTGGTACTGAACAAGTGAATGTTAATCCCTGACTCCTCACCAATCCCCTCAGCACCCCATCCTGGCCTTATATACTCCAGGTAAATAGGTCGAGAGAGTGCAGAAAGGGGAAGAGAGGCCAAAGGGGAGCCGTATCTTCTGCCTCGGTTTTCCCAGGTTCCTTCTGCCCGTGCTTGAAGCACAGGGAGCTGACCTACTGAGATCTGGTAAGTGGATCCAGTGGGGTTCGTGCTTGGCCAGGCTGTGTCTTTTTAAGCAATAACTCCATCAGTCTCTCCATTAAAGATTTCTGATAGGATTTGTCTTGCATTTATTTTAGCCAAGAAACCTTGACTTTGATTTCCTCATGATATCTGTAAAAACCACTTTGGAGGAGGAAAGGCATTGATTTGGGGGGCAGAATGTTTTGGGGAAGGATCTCTGTTTTGTCATAACGTGACCTGCTTTGTGACACATGAATGAGCTACAGAAAGTGGCAGACAGCAGCACCATCAGCTCTGCTCTGAGGAGACAAAAGTAAACACTCGCCTCAAAGAGATCACGCTGAAATATGATATCAGCTGCAGGAGCAGGCCATCTCCTCTGGTCAAATGAGAAAAATCATATTATCCACACCGTGGTATACAAATAGCTTGTAAGCCACATTCCCCATCTGAATGATGGTAATAAAGTGCTAACCTCTCTGCTGGGCCAGCCCAATCCCATCTCCAAACACAAACACTTCTGCCTCCGTTTTGGCTGGGGGCTGTGCTGTGGCCTCCCACCCCCACCTTTCCCCCCTTGTTAATTGGCTGAGACCACCAGAATTTGGAGGACACAGATGTCACTGATAGTTTTCCTAGGGAACACATTCATGCCCATCTGTTGCAGCCTAGAAGGCTGTTCATATATCCACAAGGCCTTCATTTAATTCTTGTCAGAAAGTAATGTAAATCCAGTTTACCTCAGAGGTCGCAGCGGAGATTTATGCCAATGAGCCCCCTGCAATTTACACACACTGTCGTTGTATAGGATGAAAAGAAAGCCTTTCATGTGGCTGCATATTAACAAGAAAGCCTGCCTTCCGAGAGAGGCTTTTTGATCCAGCTTTCTCCTGATTTTAATACAGCCCATGCCAGTTGGTATACCCAGCTTTAGGGGAACAAAAAAAAGGGGGGGGGAATCTAATCTTTAAACTAAAGTTTCGTCTTTTATAAGAGTGAAAGAGCAAAAACCAAGCAAGTGGCACTGCCACGTCTTTAATTATCTGTTACGAGAACTCCCCATGCTTGGAGAAGCTGAAACATGACGAAGGAGTGTGTTCCAGCGTGAATTACCACTAGAAGAGGTCTAGGGAGAATTCAGTTGTAAGCAATTATCTTACAGTGTGGAAATACTAGCACAGAGCAGCTGAATTAGTCTTCTGATTTTTCAGCTGTCTCCTAGCATCAATGGAGGAAATCATGGAGTTCGATGAACTTTATTAAGATCAGGCCAGGTAGAAATGGATGAGTCAGTAAAATGGAAGAGGGCATACATGCAATTATTTTATTGGAAGCCTAAGAGCATTTAAAGGGACTTCCTCTGATCCTTTCTTTCTACATATTGATAGATTTTGAAATATTCAGGTCCATGTCAGTAGACCAGAAGGCAAATGGTTTTGAAAACACCCATAGGGTCAGTCTTTTTGAGATTCTGAATGCACCCCTTTTAAAGAATATGACCTTGGACAAATTACTTAACCTCCATGACCCTCAACTTTCTCATCTCTAAAGTGGGGATAAAGCCTACATCATAAAGTTTCACATTGTGGGTGCCCAGCACAGTACTTTACATAGAGAAAGTGGTTAACCCCTGCCAGTTCTCCCCCTTCACCCAGCCCTTTGGTGATACCCGAGATAGCAAACTGTAGCTGGACGGTATTAATTAAATTAGTTCAAAAACTGTAAGTGTTCCCATCATGAGAATATTTTGGGGTATTTAAAACAAAAAATTCAAAGAGAGATGAATGTAAAGATTCTCTTCCCCAAAGTTCAGAATTTGTGGTTTCAGTTTTTAGCTTTTTAGGCCTATAGAAAGTGGAATAATAGAAGTGCAAGTTATGGTGGGAGCAGGCCTGGCTCATTCTTAGTTATAGTCTCTGATTTCCCTAGACAGTGTTAATAGGGGGCGTGCTGCTCAGAGTTTTATAGCCAGTGCTCATTTACTCATGCTAATGGCTTTGAAGTATATAGTATGATTATTTTTGCACTACATTTAACTTTTTGTTTGTACTTTGTTTAAGATAATATTAAAATTCAGTTGTGATTTCTAAGGGCATACTAACAGGGCAATGCAACAGAGTAGCCTAAAATGCTATATGACAACCTGGAGGCAGAATGGGGCCCTGATTAAAAAATACAATGTGCTGTTGGTAACACATGAAGCAGATACTTCAAATGTGCATACTCTGGGCTTAGTTACAGAATTGGACGAGGCAGTAGCTGTGCTTTGCCGAGTATCAGTCACTTGAGGGAGGCTAATGTGCAATTTCATTGGCTACCAAAACCAAAGACCAGACAGATTTAACTTCAGAGTAGTCTCACGCAGCTTGTCAGAGGCCATCAAGACTAATCCTTTTCACTCACAGTCCTCAGAATCTTTTAAAAGTTTGTATTATTAAAAATTTCAAATATGTACAAAAGTAGAGGCAGTATAAAAATCCTTTTATTTAGCCTCCACATTTAATCCACAGCCAATCTTAACTAATTTATACCCCTACTATTTCCCCACCTCTGTGCCTCAAATTAATTTAAAGCAAATCTCAGTCTTTATATGCCATCTTTAAATATTTCAGAGTATAATCTTAGAGTCTACCACCCTGGAGTCTAATCCCATCAGATCTCGGAAACTAAGCTGCGTTGTACCTGGTTAGTCTTTGGATGGGAGACTGCCTTGGGAACACCAGATATTGTAGGCTTGGGAGAAGGACCTAGTGATCTACTCCCGAAACAATTTGCCATTGAAAACCCAATGGATAGCAGAGAAGCACTTACACAGTGCCAGGCATGGCACAGTGTCAGGTAATGTTTTGTTTGGTTGCACATAGGGTTGCTTTGAGTCAGATCCAACTCAAGGGCACCTAACCACAACAACATAATCCTAAAAGATATGAATTCCTTTGAAACACAGCCACAATACTATTATCCCACCTTAAATATGAGCATTAGTTTCTTAATATCATTTATTTTGACTTAATATTGGTACCTAACAACACAACAATATTATTAGAGAGGAAACAGGGGCCTTTTAAAAAAATTATTATTTGGTTCTCATGTTACAAGTGAGTTATTTTGCTTCTGTGACACACGAGTTTCACAAAGACTTTTTGGTAGTGATGTTCATGGTGCACTTATATAGCTGGCATGTTTTTTGACATGTGGCATTACCTTCTGGAATAAGAATTTATCATCTCATCGAAAAATAAGTCACATGATTTTTATACTCCTTCCCCCTTTCATTGATTCCTTTGGATAAGTATTTTCCAATTTGCTGAGTTCATATGGAATTCTATGTGGAAGGCCACCCTATAAAACAGGTGGAAATGAAACTGCTCTAGGGCCATGCTGCTAACCACTCATGTGGCCCATTCTTTCCCCACCTGGAGGACTGCAGGCTTTGGTGTCTGAATTGCTTTTTTATACATGTATACTATTTTCCCATTCTGATTTCAGTGCAAAGGAAACTGGTGTGTGAAGCAGTGTAAGGCTTAGGAAAGGACTGCTCATATAGCCAACAAGGGGAAAAACAACAGTACAGTGCTCACTTCTTCCACTTCCTACTAATAAAAAGAATGCTTCACTTAAAGTTATTCAAGTGTTTATGGTAATGGGAAAAATCCACTGTGCTCATAAATAATGACCCCACTTCTCAGCTGACTATATTGAGACCTCCTGGGAGGAGATATATTTGCCTCCTGTCAGTATTAATTTATAAATGCAATTACCACTTAGACCCCATCGTCTTCACTGCCCCTTCTTTGGTCCTTCTGGAATCATATTGTAGCTTGAATAAGGTCGAAATTAAGATGCTTTTTCCCCAGGAAAAATACAGTAGTTGTTATTTCAATGCTTTAAAATTTGAGAATCAAGCACAAGCGCTGTTTCTTTAAATAGACTGGAATATACAAGTCTGTCATAGAATCAATAATCTACCAAGACAATGCTTCCCATCTTTCAGTGTGCTTATTAGTTTCTTCCCCCACAAAAGCAGGGCGCAGTGTGGCCTCATGTCAAAACACAACAGAATGGATACTTAAAAGCTTGTGTCCATGTAATACTGTTGAGTTGTTTGAACTTGGACAAATTATTGAATTTTTGACTCTATCTTCCAAATGGGACCTTAAACGTATTCCTTACTGCTGTGATTGAAATATTATGATAGTTGAAAGTGTTTTCTTTGTTAAGATCTAGGTATCAATGCCTTTTCTTCTAGAGGGCATAAATAGGAAGGATGGAATGAATTCTCCACTTTTTCTAAATTTAATTAAACTCATCCTGTGGGTCAGACTGTTGCTCTAGAATTTTTCACAAGTTTAATTATATAATTATGTTCACTTCCTAAATGGGATTGTCTCTGAGGGTTGGACATGTTTATTCTGTTTCTCTAGTAACCTCCAAAACTACCAAGTACTGTATGTAACAGATAACTACAGTCAAGGAGTTAGCAAATACAGTACATCTTATTTCATGTTTTTAACTTCTAAGTTAACTATTAAAGCTAAGTCTGAAAGAAATAGTAGAAAACAATTATTTTCATCAGTAATAGATGTGTAAAAGCTAATGTGATTTGCCTATTTTGATTTACTCATTTAAAATTTTTTTCTGTATCACTGTTAGTTTGATACTGGCATATATTCATTCCTTCATTAGCTAAAAGCAGAGAATAGAATTAACACTAAGTCTCAGACCGCCATCCTCCTTATTAGAGAAAGCAGAAAATGAGAGTTCTTCCGCTTGAGGAGCTACCAAAGAAAGTAAGTAGAATGGCTCAAGAACAATAAAGTTATCCCCCAAATCAGGTGGTTGACGCTCTGAGCACATTTGCTCCATGACTGGGCAGCATTTTCCTCGGAAACAGAACTCTTACAGAAAGTATAGAATCCTGCAACTTTGAAATGGGACTCACTTTTCTAATCAGCGTGATAAAAGGAGGGCTCCAAAGATACAGTTTGCGGAGAGGGCAGGGGTAGGCTTGATTTCCCAACAAGTCTTTGACTCTGAAGGTGAACCATGTTAAGGATTCTGTCTTTGTCTCTACCATGGGATGCTTACCAGCCACACTAAGAGACAAGTAAACAAAAATTAAGAGCACTGTCTTTCTTTACAAATCCTTTTTGGGTTTGTTCTCTTTAAGATCACTCAGGAGTAGCAAAATCCTGCTATAAACTCCTCCTCCTAGAGGCCCTTGCCGCTGGGGGGTACTGGGATGCTACTGGGTTAGAGTGGTTTGGTCGGTGGTTGTTGGCCCCACAGACCCACGCTTGCACGCAGGCGCTCTCCACCCCACGCTGCCCTCCCCTGCTCAGGACGTTTAAGTCTGTGTTTGTTCCCAAACCAGTAGGAGGCTCCCTGCCAAGATCCATGGATTCCGGGTGACTTGCACACGCTGTGTGAATCACCTAGCCACATGGTGGATTTTATTATGTCAGCCCCGCAGTGTGGTCTGCCAATCTCCAGTCCAGAGGCCCACACCCGGAGCCTTTGACACTTTAAGTATAAGATAAATAAAGAGCTTTGTGTGTGTCTCAGAGAGAAGGAGAAGATAAGGGGCTGGGGTGTTTCTGTCTAATCTGTAATCCCTCGGAGGATCTCCTTCCCTCTCAGCCACATCAGCCTTTCCTGACACCTCAGACAGAGGCCTGCTGAGTGCCTGGAGGCAAACAGCTGATTAAACCAAGTTGGCTGCTTTGGGATTTTTTTTTTTCTTCTTCTTCTTCTTCTTTTCTTTTCTCTTCTTTTTTTCTTTTGGTATTGAGGGGTTGAACCCAGGAACTCACACATGCTTTAGTGTTTTACCACTGAGCTGCACCCCCATCCCATTTTTAACTTTTTAATTTCAAGACAGGGTCTCCCTAAATTACACAGACTGCCTCTGGCCTCCAACTCGCAATCCTCCTGCCTCTGCCTCCCAAGTCGCTGGGAATACAAGTATACACCACCATGTCCAACTATTTTTTTTTTAAGCAAATAAAATTCATACTTTTCTCCTGAAAATACGTAACTGGTCATAATATTTCAATTCTCTAGCCGAATTTTTATTCATTAATTAAATATGGATCTGGAGAATTATTTAGGAGATAATTTTATTATTACATAGCTTTATATTGGTAAAAAAAAAATCAAGAGCCTGAAAATTTCATACAGCCAAATAATTTTTTCTTTCTCAAAAATATAAATCATCATGAAGCCAACAAGGAAACCAAATCCAGCTAGGATAAAGTAACGAGAAATTAAGTGACTATTTAAAAGATAAAATTTTTTATTTCTTGAAAAATATGTAGAAAGCAATAACTGATGCCGATGAAGTACTTGTCTACAGCCATTTCACCCTGGCATCTGATCCCATCACTTCTCGGAAGCTAAGCAGAATTGGGGCTGGTTAGTCCTTGAAGGGGAGACAGCCTGGGAATACTGGGTGCTGTAGGCTTGGAAGAAGGACCCAGAAGCCTACTGCAGAAATAATCAGCCATCAAAAATGCTATGAATAGCAGAGAAGCACCGATACAGTGTCAGGCATGGTATAGTGTCAGGTAGTGGTTTCATCCTTTTGTGCATAGGGTTGCTATGAGTCCGACCCAACTCCACAGCACCTAACAATAACAATAAAGTACTTATTACATGATAGACTCTTTTTGTGTTTTAAATATATTAATTATAAATATATATTAATTATAAAAATCTTTGATATAACATTTTTCTTTCTAATAGCAGACTTCATTTTTATTTCTTTTTTGGCTTCTTGATAAAACTAAAGGGTAAAGTCCTTTTTAGAAAGCTTTTCTTTTGGAATCTGTTAGGCTGTTCTATTCTAAAATGTCATCAATATTCTTTTTTAAATATTTTAATTGTAGATATTTAGTGGGGAATCCTATTATCATCCCTTTTTGCAGATGAGGAAACTGAGACATGATTTGCCTACACCTTCTCAGCTCCCAAGGAGCAGACCTGATATTTAAGCCTAAGTGTGTATTCTTCACTCTGTTATTTGTTGATGACTAAGATGGTGAAGCCTGCAGCTGTGGCCCTGTGGCATCTGATCTGGTCAGATCTCGGAAGCTAAGCAGAGTCGGGCATGGTTAGTACTTGGATGGAAGACCCCCCCCCCCAGAAACACCAGATACTGTAGGTTCGGGAGAAGGACCCAGCAAGCCACTCCCAAAAATCAATCTGCCATTCAAAACTCTGTGAAGGGCAGAGAAGCACTGACAATTGTGTTTCTTCCATTGTACATAGATAGGATCACTGTGAGTCGGATACCTACTTGGTGGCACCTAACAACAACAACGAGATAGTGAAATCACAATTCTCCATATCTGCATCTTTATTTTTCTGCTCTTATAATTTCAGAGCCTCTCTCATCTCTTTTCTCCTTTGTAGGCTATATCTCTCACTTCAAAATCTATATGGTCTGTGCACATTAAATGAACAATCCACACTGTGGGAATTATAATTACAGATTTGGAAATGCTTCGATGCAAAATGAACCTTAATCTTTCCATTTGCTGGCCTCATTAAAAGTATGAAATGCTTCACAGCCCTGGAAAACATATCACAGTATGTTCCATGCCATTTCCATATATGCACCACACCTTTGCCAGGCTTTCCTCCTGCTCCATCCTTGCAGATATTGAGCATGTTGCCCTTCTGACTCTAATGGTATAAACAGAGCATTTCCACACCTCACCCATTGCTGCATGCACTAAACAGTCCAGTCTACTCCATTTTTTCTTCTGGAAACAAACTATATCTCTTTCAACAAAGTTACTCTTGCTGGGTGTTTTGTTGTTGTTGTTTTGTTTTGTTTTTCCCCCAAGAACTCTGGGAAGCAAAGTGATCACCTGTTTTGAGGATAAGTCAGGACCCTGAAGTCTTCTGTTGATCTTCTGGGCTTAGTGACTTTAGGAAGTCACTCAACCTCCCCTCACCTCCAAGGCTCTAATTCTTTCTCTAGATTTGGGGCAAACAGCATCTGCCTCCCAGAGAGGACACTTCTAATTAAAGGCCCTTCAAAGTCTTTTTGCTGCTCTGTGAATGCCACTACCTCATGGCAGCTCTAGATTTGGGGACATGTGGAGTATGGATAGGTGAGTGCTTTTCTCTCATTTGGGGTGCAGAAATACAGAGAAGATGCTCCTGGAAGTACCATTTCGAAGGCTTCCACACAGAAGCCTAGAGCCAGGGCCAGATGGCAGATTTGACTCACCTTGACCTGAGATGTCGCTCTTCTAGCCACAGGGCCAGGCTAATAGTCAGATGTCACCATGGCTTATGGAGTAGGTAACTGTAGCCAGAGAGCCACAAAAGCAGCAACCCCTACAACTGTGGCCTCTTCTTTTTCTTCTTCTTTCTTCCTGAGCCCGGTGGGTAACCCATTTGTGACCCAGAACAGTCTTATTGCACCTTCCTGCATAGTCAAGTTTGGTAAACACATTCAGTGGCAGGGAATGGAAGAGGGTGGGCCACAAGGATGAGAGAGAGAGAGAGAGAGAGAAAAGGCACAGCTTTGGCATCCAGTTTCCTGTTTTAAGAAGATGTAGTCCTCAGGTTAGACACCTTGATATGCATGAGGTATAGAAAATTATATTTTTCCTTATAGGATTTCCTAAAATCAATTTTACTTTAAAAAATGGAATGTACTTCTTTGTTTTGTATGTAAATGGAATGAAAGAATTAAATTTCTTGGTGATCTTAAGTTTGTTAAACCAGTGGCTCCAACTGTCTGTCTCATCCAGGATTTCATTCGCTTGGGCTTACTCACAAATCTGCAACACAAGATGAGAATCTCCTCATGGTCTCTGTTCAGGTCACTCTGCAATTAAAATTTGTTTCCTCCCTCCTCCCTCCAGCTTTTCCAAATCCTATCCCTCCTGAGAGTTCCCTGAGCAGGGCCCTCCCTGCTGGGAAAGGCTATATCTCTTACCATCTCTCAATAGAGTCACTGATTCCAACTTAAGGGCAATAACTGATAGCTATTACCTGTTCAATACACCTAGGCTTGAGTTTTCATTTTATTCTTTTTGATTTTTTAAAATGAAATGTCAAATGGATATCAAGAAATTTTAAGATAGTTGCAATACATGGAATATCATAAACACCCACAGATCAAATAGCTTAAGTGAAAGAATGCACCGCTTAAAGTCTCCTATCAATACCTTTTTCTCATCATTTTTTTCCTTCTCAAAAAGAAAAAAAAAAAGCAAGATTCTGGATTTCTAGTTTATCATTCCTTTACTTTTCAGTCTTTAAATTTTTTTTATTTATTTACTTTTTTCTTTTTTTTCTTTTCTTTTTTTTTTTTTTTTTTTTTTTTTTTTTTTTTTTTTTCAGTACTGGGGGTTGAACCCAGGGCCTCATGCTTGCATGCTTTGCAAGTGCTGTACTAATGAGCTGCACCTTCAGCCCATTTTTTTACTTTTTGAGACAGGGTCTCACTAAGTTATGCAGACTGCCTCTGGTCTCAAACTTGCAATCCTCCTGCCTCTGCCTCCTGAGTTTCTGGGATTGCAGGTGTGTGCCACCACGCTTGGCTCATTCTTTAAATTTTTTAAAAATTATTTTAATTGTACAGTTCATGGGGTACAATGTGATAATTTAATGCATATATATAATTATTCTTATATTTTTCTTTCTTTTTTGCTCAGGGGTTGCACCCAGGGCCTTGGGTATACTTTGCAAGCACTCTACCACTGAGCTGCTCTCTTAGTCCCCTGCTTTAAAATTTTTTAATTTTATTTTGAGACGGGGTCTCGCTAAATTGCACAGGCTATCTTTGTCTTGGAACTCACAATCCTTCTGCTTCTGCCTCCTGAGTCCCTGGGATGAGAGGCTTGTGCCACCACATCCAGCCCTATTTTTCTTTGCAGGTTTACCTTGCAGCTATACCGTATCAATTTGTACCTCGCAACAGTATATTGGGGGCTGGGATTTAGTTCAGTTAGTAGAGCGCCACTCTGTAATCTCTGAGGTCCTGAGTTCAATTCCCAGCACCACAAAAATGGGAGAAGGATGTCACAATCCACTCTGGAGGCAATCCCGAAACAATCAGCCATTGATAACCCTATGAGGGTCATTATGAGTCGGACACGACTCGATGGCACTAACAACAACAACAACAATATATCATTTAGCTATCAATGTTTGTGAATTTGTGCCTGTATTCATCTGTGGCTTACTTTTCCTATTTCTAAGATTCATCCGTATTGTTACATGTCACTGTAATTCATTCATGTGCTTATTCTTTCCCACTGTAGGAATTTTCTAATCCACTCTGCACTGGAGGACATGTGGGGTTTTTTGTTTGTTTGTTTGGTTGGTTTGTGCTTGCTCTTACAACTATGTTACTGTGAGCATTCCTATAAATACTGCCTATACACAGATGAGAGAGTTTCTCTAAACTGGAGTTAAACCTCAGAATAGATGTTGGTGTTAGGTGCTGTCAAGTTGGGTCTGGCTAATAGTGACCCTATGTCAGTGCTTCTCTGCTATTCATAGGGTTTTCAATGGCAGATTGTTTCATGAGTGGGCTACCAAGTCCCATTTTTGTGGTGCTGGGGATCAAAATCAGAACCTCAGAGCACAGAGCAGCACTCTGCCAATTGAGCTAAATCCCATCCCCGAGGGTGGATTGTTGTTGTTGTTAGGTGCCATCAGATCGGGTCTAATTCATAGGCGACCCTCATAGGGTTTTCAATGGCTGATTGTTTGGGGATTGCTTTGGAAGTGGATTTCCACATTCTTCTCCTGGTTTTTTGTTTTTGTTTTTGTTTTTGTGTATGTGTGTTTTTGTTTTGGTTTGGTTTTGGGTTTTTTTGTAGTGCTGGGTATTGAACCTAGGGCACCTCAGAGAGTGAAGAGCAGCACTCTACCAACTGAGCTAAAACCCACTCCTAAGAGTGGTTAGTGGATTATAATGTGTACGCATCTATAATTGTACTGGATAATAAATATCAAACTGTAGATTCCGATAATGCTGGATGGGAGTAAGCAACATAGTCCTTGACAATTATTATTCCTGGGCATGGTGGTGCAGACTGGAATCCCAGTGACTTGTAAGAAGGAGCCAGAATGATCAATAGTTCAAGGATAGGACAGGCGTGGTGGCGCATGCCTGTAATCCCAGTGGCTCTGGAGGCGGAGGCGGGAGGATCGCAAGTTCAAGACCAGAGGCAGTCTGCGTAACTTAGCGAGACCCTGCCTCAAAAAGTAAAAAAATGGGCTGAGGTGCAGCTCAGTGGTCCAGCACTTGCAGAGCATGCAGGCGCGAGGCCCTGGGTTCAACCCCCAGTACCACAAAAAAAAAAAAAAAAAAAAATAGTTCAAGGATAGAGGCAGCCTGCATAACTTAGCAAGACCCTGCCTCAAAATAAAAAAAAAAAAAATTAAAAATGGGCGGAGAGTGCAGCCCAGTGGTAGAGCACTTGCAAAGTATGTGGGAGGCTCTGGGTTCAACCTTCAAGTATCAAAAAAAATTATTATTCAATTAAAAAATGTTTTTCCAATCAAGAAGGCATGAATAGATTTCCATTGTGGTATGAGTTTGTATTTCCTGATTACTAATGAGGTTGGACACTTTCATATGTTTATTAGCCATTCATGGTTCCTCTTGTGTAAAGTGTCTGTCCAAGTCTTGCACATTCCTTTTCTACTATATGGTTGATACTTTTCTAGTTTATTTACAGGAATTCTTTACATATCCTAGATAGAAATCTTTTCCGTTACCAAAATTACAAATAGTTTCTTGTAGTTTGTGATTTGTTGTTTCACTTGCTTTGTAGTGTTAACAAGCCAAAATTAAATACATCAATTTTTTCTCTTATAATTTGCCTTTTTTTCTGTGTTTAAAAATTCTTCCCTAACGAAAGGTGATAAAAATATCCTTTTAATGATCTATTTGAGAGGTTGCATGGTTTTATCTTTCATATTTAAGTCTTTACTACTAACTTGTAAAAATCAAGGAATTATCCCAATGCACATGTTGAGTTCTAAAATAGCAAGTTTCTATATAAATGTGAGTCTCTTGTGGGACTCTGTCTTATTTATAAGGTTGATTTGTCTTAGTGCCAATAATTTATATAATTTAATATATTTTTATTAATTATTGGCATTTAGCATAAAAGAATAATGGTAAGAATTACTAATTCCTTGTTTTTTTCATCTGAAATGTCTTGATTAAAAAAAAAAAAAACTCAGCCTTACATATGCTGGCCAAATGCTCTACCACTAAGTGACATCCCCAGCCCTTGATTATTCTTGAATTTTATTCTCCCATATAAATTTTAAAATCAGCTTATTAGGTTATGCACAAAAACATACAGACACATACAGCTGTTGTGATTTTGATTTTAGTTGTATTAAAGATATAGATTAGCTGGGTGTGGTGATACCTGACTAGAATCCCAGCACCCAGGAGGGAGAGACAGGAGGATTGAGAGTTCAAGGCCAGTCTGGGCAATACAGGAGAGTTCCTGGCCAGCCTGAGCTACATAGCAAGATTCTGTCAAAAAAATTAATACATAAAACAAAATCAAATAAATTTATTGGTTAATTTGGGGAAAAACTGATTTTTTTCTTAGTACTTGGAGGTCGAACACAGGGCCTCACACATGCTGAGCAATTGCTCTATCACTGAAGCTGCGCCTCTAGTTCCTTTTTTATGTTTTTTATTTTGAGACAGGATCTCATTTATTTGTGCAGGCTGTCTCTGGTCTCAAAATCACTATCCTCCTGCCTCAGCTTCCTAAGCCACTGGGATTACAGGCATATGTTATAGTGCCTAGCTAAAATTTGATATGTTAATAATAATTGAGTTTTCCAGGCCACAAAAGTGAAATATCTCCTTTTGGGTAAGTTATCGTAAATATATTTCAATTAAGTTTTATAAGTTTTGTCCCAGAAGTCTTGCACATTTATTATTTAAATTATTCTTAACTACTTAATATGTATGACTTTAGTCATGTCTTACATATTTTAATGGCATTGCAAATGGTTTATTTTTATTAAAGTACATTTCTAACCATTTGTTGCTTTTAACATTTTGTCTATGATTAGATTTTTGGTGAGTGGGCATTGATAAAACTAAGTGGCAAGTGTTTTCTTGTAGGAAAAATTTTCAACTACTGATTGAATTTTTTTTTTTTTTTTTCAGTACTGGGGGTTGAACCCATGGCCTCGCGCTTTGCGGGTGCTGGACCACTGAGCTGCCACCTACAGCCCCTTTTTTTTTTTTTTTTTTTTTACTTATTTGAGACAGGGTCTCCCTAAATTACGCAGACTGCCTCTGGTCTCGAACTTGCGATCCCCCTGCCTCCGCCTCCCGAGCCGCTGTGATTACAGGCGCGCGCCACCGCGCCAGGCCTGATTAAACTTCTTTAAGATTATATAGCCATAAAAATTTTCTATCTCTTTTTGATTTATTTATGTACATTATATTTTTAAATGGGCTGAGGTTCAGTTCAGTTGGTAGAGCACCTGTTCTGTACTTTCTGAGGCCCGGGTTCAAACTCCAGCACGGCAAAAATGGGAGAAGGATGTGGCAGTCCACTTCTGAAAACAATCAGCCATTGGAAACCCTGTGAGGAAAAAAAAAGAAAAGAAAAGAAAACCCTATGAGGGTTACTATGAGTCCGACCTGACTCAAGAGCACCTAGCAACAACAACAATAATATTTTTAAAGGAATTGCTCACTTTATTGAAGCTTTCAAATTTATTGTTACACGTTGTTTCTGATGTTTTCTTACACCTTAAAAAAAAATCTCTGTAATGTCTTTTACCTAAATTTTTATTCCTACTTCTTTTTATTTGTCCTTGATCTATCAAGTTTGCCAGCAGTTTGTCAATTTCATTGCTTTTTTTGAAGTTATTTTGTTGATCTTCCTATTGAATGATTTTTATTTCATTAATCCCTGCTTTTTATTTCTTTCCTTCTTTCGTTTGGCTCATTTTTCTATTCATTTCCTTACTTTTATTATGTGAGCTTAACCCAGTTTTCAATCATTTTCTATTTCTATTATAAATATTTATGCTTTAAATTTCCTACATTGCACTTTGAATTCCACACACTTTGATAGGTAGCATTTATCATTCCATTGTATTATTTTCTAATTTCCATAATGGTTACTTCTTTGATCTATAAGTTATTTAGAAGTACATTTCTAAATTTCCATGTATATGAGATTTCTTATCCTAGTCATTTTTTATTATTAATTGCCAACTTAATTGCTTTCTGGTCATATAATGCCATCTGTAAGATACCAATCTTTTGAAATTGGTTGAGATTTGCTTTATGGCACAAAACATGTTAAATTCTTGTAAATGTTTCCAGTATGCTTGAAAATAATATATACAGAGGGTGCCAAAAAATGTATACACATTTTAAGTATTGAAATTATAATACTCAATGTATACTGAGAAATTTTCAAAGTGGTTACCATCATAATTCAATTCAACTTTGGAAAATAGGACATCAATAATATCTCTTAAAATGTGTATGTATTTTGTTGGCATCCCCAGTGTTCTTCAACTTTGGGGCTGCTATTTTGTAAATATTTATTAGATCAAATTTATTGCTTTTGTTCATCAGACTAGTTATGTTGTTAGTACTGATTTATTTGTCTGCTTCATATATTCATTTCTAACAGAAATGTGTCATATTTTCCAGGTATTATGATTATGAATTTGCACATCTTTCTTCATGACTTTTTTTTAGAAGAGATGTTACTGTGTTGTCTGGGCTGGCCTCCTACTCCTGGACTCAGACTCCTCTGTCTCAGTCTCCTGAGTAGCTGGGTCTACAAGTATGCAGCATCATGCCTGGGTTTCATTTGTTTTCTATGGTGCTAGGGATTGAACTCACTCAGAACTTTGTGCACACTCAGCAAGTTCGCTACCACTGAGCACAGCCCCAAGATCTTTCAATTTTTGCCTCATATATATTGAAGTTATGCTACTTAGATGCATAATGGATTAGAATTGTTGTGCCTTCCTGGGAACTGAATCATGTATATTATGAACTGATCTTTTTACCTCTAGTAATTCTTTCTGCCTTAAAACCTATTTTGTCTAATATTGACATAGTCACACAAGGTCTTTTTTAGTTACTATTTTTCTAGTACATCTTTCCCAATCTTTCTCTATTCTTTCTGTATCATTTGTGGGTTCTTATGCTTTAGAAAAACCCATATACCTATTTTTGAATTCCATCTACTTTTATCTTTTAACTATAGTGTTTAGTTCATTTATATTTATTGGAAATAATGACATATTTAAAGTTATTTCTACCATTTTATTTTGTCCTTACTTGTTTTGGTGGGTTTTTTTTTTTTTTGAGCATTTTAGTTTTTCCTTTTACTAGTTTCAAA
>VMDO01014275.1:0-54980 GCA_007922755.1 Pedetes capensis | reverse complement strand
ATGACCCTAACACCAAAGCCAGACAAGGACATTGCAAGAAAAGAATTCCACAAGCCAATCTCTCTCTCTCGAGTGAAACAAAGTTACAGAATTTATTAAGTACATGCTTTAGAATAAGTATAGGTCCTGGGAAAGAGAAAGAGAGATACACATGCAAAATTTATATATGGGTTTCTCAAGAGAGGAAAGAAGGAAAGGAGCCCAAACCAATATCTCTTATGAAAACAGATGAAAAATCTCTAAGAAATATCAGCAAACCAAACCAAATAATGTATAAAAAAGAAACTTACATCATGATAAAGTATAGTTTTCCTAAGTATGTAAGGATAACTAAACATTAAAAAACAGTGTGTATAATCCATCATGACATCAAGATAAAGAAAAATCATATGATCATATCAATAGATGCAGAAAAAATATTTGACAAAATTCAACATTAAAACATGTTACAAAATCTCAGAAAATAGGTATAGGGTGAAACGTCTTAAATTTGATAAAGGATAGCTACAAGAAACTATTGCTAACATTACCATTAATGGTGGAAAATTTGTAACATTCCTGTTAAGATCAAAAGCAAAGCAAAGATGTCCCCTTTCACCAGTGTTTTTCAACATTGTCCTAGAAGTTCTAGCTAAAGCAATAAGAAAAGGTAATAAAAGATATACAGATTGAGAAGGAAGTAACAAAACTATTCAAAGATAATATGATTATATATGTAAAAACACAAAAGAGTCAACAATTAAATCTCTTGGATTAAAAAGCAATGATAACAAGTTTGCAGAATACCAGATTAAACTACAACAATCAATGATTTTCCCATATAACTGGAAGCAACAAGTGGAAGTTAAAGCTAAAACCATATTACAGTTTACATGAGTACACTCCAAAGATGAAATATTTTGATATAATCTAACAAAATATGTTCAAGATCTATACGAAGAAAACTTCAAAAGTCTGACAAAATACATCATAAAAGAATGAAATAAATAAATATGTGTTCACATATAGGAAGACTCAATATTATCAAGATTTCAGTTCTTCCAAATTTAATTGATTCAACATAATCACAATCAAAACCCAAGGAAATTACAGTGTGGATATCTACAGACTAATATTATGTAAAATTTATATGCTTTTGTTTTTAGGTATTGTTGTGTCTGTATCTGACTCATAGTGCCCTTATATACAACAGACAAAATGCAATTTTTGTGCTTTTTATCTACTTATAGGGTTTTCAGTGGCTGACTGTTTTTAGGAGTGAGTTTCCGGGTCCTTCTCCCAAGCCTACAGCACCTGGTGTTCACAGGTGGCCTCCCATCCACCCGCCCGACCTGCTTAGCTTCCAAGATCTGACAGAATCAGTCGCCACAGTGGAATGGATGCTGGTAAAGTTTATATGGAGAATCAAAAGACCTACAATAAGTAACTCAATATGAAAGACAAGAGAAAATTTAGAGGACTAGCATTATCTCACTTCAATAATCAATATGGTGTGGTATTGATCAGAAAAACAAATGAAACAATGGAACAGAATGGACATAGACTCAGAGAAATACAGTCAAATATCTGACAAAGGAGCAAAGATATTACAAGTGAGCAAAGACTGTTTTCTAAGTAAATAATGGTGTAATTGAACATCTCTATTTTAAAAAAGAATCTAGACATAGAACATACACCTTTCACAAAAATTAACTCAAAATAAAGTATATAATTAGACATGAAATTGTTGTTGTTGTTGGGTGCCGTCAAGTCGGTATCCAACTCATAGCGACCCTCATAGGGTTTTCAATGGCTGACTGTTTCGGTATTGCCTTGGGAGTAGATTGCCAGGTCCTGCTCCCATTTTTGCGGTGCTGGGAATTGAACTCGGGACCTCAGAGACTGCAGAGCAACACTCTACCAACTGAGCTAAATCCCAGCCCAGACATGAAATACAAAGCTCTAAAATTTCTAGATTATAGCATAGAGAAAATCCTACATGACCTTGGACATAAAGATGTTTTTTTTAGATACAATATCAAAGGCATGCACAATCCATGAAAGAAAAGACTGATGCACTTGTTGTTAGGGGCCATGAGGTCCGTGTCTGACTCGGAGACCCTACGTACAAGTGAAACAGTACGGTTAGTGCTTCTCTGCTATTCATGGGGTTTTCATTGGCTGATTGTGTTTTTGAGAGTGGGTTGCCAGGTTCTTCTCCCAAGCCTACAGCACCTGGTGTTCCCTGACAGTCTCCCATCTAAGTTCTAACCAGGCCTGACCCTGCTTAGTTTCCGAGATATGATGGGATCAGATGCCACAGTGGCACGGCTGCAGGCATTGATATACCTCATTAATTAAGTACTTCTTTCTGTGAAAGAAAAGTCCAAGGCAATGAGATAAGAAGATGAGGCTAGAAGAAAATATTTTCAAAATACACATTTTACCAAGGATAGTTATCCAAAATATACAATGTCCTATTCAATAAGAAAACAAGCCTGGATATGGTGGCTCATACCTGTAGTTCCAGAACTCATGAGGTTGAGGCAGGAGGAGCAGGAATTTAGGGCCAGATGGGATTATATAATGAAACTCTGTCTCAAAACCAAACCAAACCAAAACAAACAATGACAATACAAACAACTTGATTTAAAAATGACTAAAAGTCCTGAATAAATGCCTCATCAAAGAAAATACACAGATGGCAAATGAGCATATGAAAATGTGTCATATGTCATTAGGGAACTGCACATTAAAACAATAGTGAGATATTATTGCATACCTATTCAACTGGCCAGAATCTAAAATACTGACAAAAGCAAATGCTGGTGATGATTGGAATAACACAACCTCATTCTCATTTGTTGTTGGTAGAAATACAAAATGGTTCAGCCACTTTAGAAGAAAATTTGACAGTTTCTTACAAAACTGAATATAGTCTGACCATAAGACCCAGCAGTTATGCTTCTTGGTATTTACACAAATGAATTGAAAACTGTGTATATACAAAAACCTTGACACAGATATCTTAGGTGCTTTATTCTTAATTCCCCAAACTTGAAAACAACCAAGATACCCTTCTGTAGGTGGATGGATAAATATGTTACATCCAAACAATGGGCTATTACTTAGCACTAAAAAGGAATGAACTCTCAAGCTATAAGTCATAGAGAAAACTTAAATTCATATTGTTATGCAAAAGAGGCCAATTTGAAAAGGATACATGCCATATGATTCAATATCCATGACATTGTAGATAAAGAAAAAATAGCAAGACACTAAAAATATCAGCAGTTTCCAGGAGGCTAGAAGGGAAGGAAAAATGACTAGGTAGATGGCAGAGATTTTTAGTAATTGAACTATCCTGATACTATTCTATATGATATTGCATGAGAATTCATATCACTAAATATTTACCCAACTGCACAGAATATACAGCAGCAAGGGTGAACCCATATGTAAGCTATGGACTTGGATGGTAATGGTTTGTCATTGTAGGTTCATCAGCTGTAGGAAATGTACGACCTTGATGCAAGAGGTCCATAGTGGTGGTCATGGTAAGGCGGAATATTATATAAGAACTCTGTCTTTACCACTCAATTTTTCTACAAATCTAAAACTACTTCAACAATAATGTTTATTAATTCAAAAACATACAGAACTAAAACCTGAGTGTGCCAGAAAATGGAAACCACAGATAAAGCAAAAATAATTGCAATTAAAATAAAAATGACAGCTCAGTGGTCAAATATTTGCTCTCCAGTGAGTATCCCATGAATCCTTTAAATGCATCATCTCCTTTAATTCTTAAGATTTCATGGAGTTGGTGCTAGTATATTCTTAAATTTGCAAATGAAGAAACTGAGCCAGCAAGAAGGTAAGTCACTCCACCAAGGTACACCAATTATATGTTGTACAGGTAGGATTTGAATCCAGCTGCTTTACCTTATGCTACACCACTAAACCCATGGTGATGTCACATTATTAGTTTCCCAGATTGTGATTGTTGTTGTTGTTGTTTTTAGGTGCCATCGAGTCGGTATCCGACTCATAGCGACCCTTATGGGGTTTTCAATGGCTGACTGTTTTGGGATTGTCTTGGGAGTGGATTGCCAGGCCCTTCTCCCATTTTTGCGGTGCTGGGAATTGAACTCGGGACCTCAGAGACTGCAGCGCAGCGCTCTACCCACTGAGCTAAATCCCAGCCCCGAGATTGTGATTAGAATGCTGATATGTATAAATGGCCAGGGCTATAAAATGCAGAGAAGCACTAAAAGTCCCAGGTGGGGGATGTGGTTTATCTCTACCTCACTACTGCTGACACTGAAAACAAGGCATCAAATAAATGCCATAAATGGCATCAGTATTTATGTATATTTGTATGTGCATATATATAAACATGCACAAGTATATGTAATTGTACACATTCATGGGAAAATTCTCTGACTGTATCAGAGGAAGAAGAGAAAAGGCAAATTTAACATATTGGCCATAGAGCACACACACACACACACACACACACACACACACACACACACACAGCCTGTGTTAGAAAGCAAGAAACGGGACTCTCTTGCCTCTAATGGCTTGATAATAGCCATTATCGGCAACAGCATAAATGAAAAGAAAATAAAAAGAGGCATTTTTATGCACTGCCCATTAACAGCAACATGCATATAAACTCACGAACTTGGAAAATAAATAAACAGACTGGTTGCTAAACAAAAGCTTGATTTCATTTCTAGTCCTATTGATGGATAGTTTGTCATTAAAAAGATAGGACTGTTTAAGCAGTCCCAAGGGAAAGACTTTAAGTGGGATTAAAAAAAAGAAGAAGAAGAAAAGAAAAGAATCCCATGGAGTGTGCAGCCATGAGCCAATTTTAAATACTTGCTTTTCCACTCCAAAGCCAAAGAGATTGTGTTAAGTCATGGCTCATCTGCCACAGGGAGGATGGCCTTCTCTGGGAAGGGCTACACATACAGTGGTCCCACCATGGAACCAATGGGACAACCCTTAGGCAAAGATGGAGGAGTTCCTGCCTTCAGGATGTGATAAAATGGCCCTTAAGGACCCACACATTTTCCTTCCTGGATTTTGTCATGTGGCCTCCCTCTGTCTCTATAGATTCTTTAGAACTGTGAATTGTAGAATGAAACTTAAAAGTTACATAACCTTTCTAAATCAATTTACCTCCATAATTCCATTAAATCCATTAGAAAGGAACTGATATTATATCCAAGTACATTAACTCAGTAAAAGTCTTTGCATACCTGGAGTGCACAATAGTGGTTACAGTTAATAGATACTGAATATGACAATTTCCATTGTTCCTCCTGCTTACCACTTTTTTTTTTTTTTTTTTTTTTGGAAAGCAACTGATACAAGAGAAACTTTATTGACTTAGAAATTAGACAAAATGACATTGAAATTATGCTTATGTGTTCTTGGGTGAGGATTGAACATCCATGGGCTTGCTCATTTACAAAACAGAGATGAGGATAGTTGACATATTTCAGGCCTATTGTGGGAGTTAAGTGAGGAAATCCCTGCAGTAGGAAGGGGACTTAGTAAGTTCTCAATGAGCATCAGCTATTATTGTCAGCACTGATGCTATTTCCATTTGCATCTCAATAGATGACCATCATTTCTGTTACTGAATCTACAGACATCTCTGAGATGGAAAATGAATGGTCCTAGTTCCTATTGCCTGTGTCTTGGAGTGATGTCCTGCACTGAGTAATTTTCCTCTTGACTGGGAGCTGACAGGAGAGATTTATGGGGAAATAGGAAAGATGATGAAGAGGAAGAGGCTAGAGATAAACAGCCAGAGCTTGGATTTGGTGTGAGAAAGGATATCTGAGTAGCATCAACTATCCTGAAAAATGAGGAAGACAAAAGATGGCTCAGGATGCCATCTGAATGCAATCATTGAACTGCACCGGGGACAAGGGTGAAACTACAAACAACATTGAGTGGGTTACCTGGTCTAGGGAACTCAAGGTCTAGTCAGGAAGAGAGGGATGTAATTGAGCCTTGCAATCCAACTGGCAAGCACTAGGATGGCATAGAAGCTCATTGATGATGGCATTTAATCCCACCTGGGGACAATAAGGACTTTCTGGAAGGAAATACAACTTGGGGGCTCCTAGAGAGTTTGTAGGACTTAGAAACTATGGCAACTGTTATTCATGAACTGTGGACCATCTTGCTGAAACTTCCTGATCTTTGCTTTCTTTTTTCTGCTATATGTAGATAATAACATGAAATGTGTTGAAATATAATTTTTATAGTATACAGTTCTCCCTCCATATCTGTGGATTCTGCACCCATGAATTCAACCAACCACAGATTAAAACTATTAAAAAAATTGTACTGAACATATACAGACCTTTTTCTTGTCATTATTTCCTAAACAATACAATATAAGGAATATTTCCAAAGAATTTCCATTTTATTATGTATTATAAGTAATCTAAAGATAATATAGACATATACAGGATAATGTGCATAGGTTATATAATAATACTAAGTTATTTTGTATAACAGACTTGAATAGCCATAGATTTTGGTGTCCAAGGGTAGTCCTGGAACCCATCCCTCCTAGAGACTGAGAGTCAATTGTACTCATACAGTATAAAGGTGTTTCATGAAAATATATTAGTCATTAGTTTATTTACCTTATAGAGCCAATGGCAGGCTTCAATGAGAAACTGAGGAGCTTGAGCCAGTTCCTCACCAACTCTGGTATTCACTTCCAGTCAGCAATCTCTAAAGTGACATTTTAAAAAATAGTGTATGACTTAATGGACTTTATTACAACATTTCCAAGCATTCATATCATTGTACCTTGCCCCCATTGCCCTCATTACTCTCCTTCTGTCTTCTGATCCCTTCCTCCCCACCAATGGTCTCCCTTCTACTTGCATGCTCTGTGTGTGTGTGTGTGTGTGTGTGTGTGTGTGTGTGTGTGTGTGTGTGTGTATGTAATTCCCATTCTTATGCTCTACAATTTGATGAACAGAGCAAGACTCCTCTCTGGCAGGTCAGATTACTCTCTGGCTCTCTTCCGCTCCCTCTCTCTCCCTCTTTCCTATCCTTCCCGGGCTTGCTACCCACACCCTGCTTAAAAGGGCTGAGACCTGCTGAGTACAAGTGCGCAAACAGAATGCTGGGTGCATACCCATCAGGGACCACTTCCCACACCTCGTCTCCCTTCATAATAGAAGTGGAGGCTTTGAAATATTCCATGTGGCTTTCTCTGAAGTTGCAGCTGACCAATTTCTCCTGCTGCCTCTCAAACCTTTAATTTGTCAGTAAAATGCTTCAGTTTTCTTGTGTCTACTTGTGGTTTTTCCTTCTCCTGTGGTTGCTGAAATGGAGCCTGGTGAGCAATGCCTATTTTTATGAGAACTCCCTTGCACAAAACTCGGGCTGAGGGAGGGAGCTGTTTCAAAGGGAAATGGATGAGTGATTTCTTTCAAGGGCACCTGGGTACCTGGGGAATTTCAGTTTCAGTTATTTCATTGAAGGCTAAGGAGATTTGCCATTTTCTTCTCAATGCTAAGAAACCCTTTTCTCTAGGACATTGTCAAATCCAGTGTTGACCTTGACTACCTAAATATCTTGGGGAAGTTATCTGAATACTTTCCAAGCCTCAATTTTTCATCTGTACAATAGAGATTAAAATGTGACCTAATTAAGATGATTTAAGAGGAAAAAATTTGATTATCATGTTAAAGATACAAGTATGACTGAGAGCAAAATATTTGATATTGTGTGAAAGACACAAATATGGCAGTGTAGTAATTTGGGGCATTGGAGGATACATAAATTTTACACATAGTGCAGGCCATATATATAAGTACACTATATTTGAATTACTAGCATAGCTCTGGTACAAAGGTTAGCACTTTCTTGCTTTCAAAAGGAATACAATCTAGTGAGAATAGCTAGAGATTTGGTTGGAATTTTGGTGCCCAAATCCCCTCTTCTGCTCTATATTTTTGGATCTAAAGAGCTACACACACACACTGAAGCAATAAGTATACAGAAAACCTAGTATGAATTATCTTCCTAGCTCAGGTATTACCATGTAACTGCCAGTCTTGAACTTCTTAAGAAATAGTTTTGGAGTTATGGCTGTTTTTATAATTGCTCTTATTTGAATCTAAGATAGTTGAGTCTATAATGTGGATATGGGGCACTTTTCCCAGATCAGCCTCATGAATGAGTGATCTGCTTCTTCATTCTGAAGAATATAAAGAGTGGACTCATGGATAGATGGTCATTACTTTTCAAGATGGTGAGACCCTGTCCATTAGGGAATCATGGCCCATCAAACACTCAAGAACTCCATTGGTTTTTCTTATAAAGAGCTAATACTATGATAGGGAGGGAGGGAGGGACAGGAGCACAGAGGATTAAAGATGTTGGAGTGTTTGTTTGTTTACCCCATCACCTAGATGCAAAGATAAAATATGAGGTCAAGGGCCTTCATGTAACACCTTGTCCTGGACCAAGTAGAGAAGATATCTAAATTAAAGAGGACAAATATAAATGAAACTTGCTCCATCCACGTGTAATCAAGGGTTAGAAAAGGGCTGCCTTTTACCCACTCAATTACAGGTGTTCTACATGAGAAAGGAATCAAGAAGAGATGTACAAAGTGGCCTCAGGAATCCACCAGCCCTTAGTGAGATTTCTATGCTCTGGAGGCTCAAATTCCTGCTCATGTATGGGAATCTATTTCTATACAGCAGCCCTACGGGCTCTTTTTCATGATTCAAAAATTAAATTTGGCTAAGCTTGCCTGACTATTTACTGTATACAGGGCTATCGTAGGTATAGTAGGAAAGATAAAAATATAAAGTCCCTAACGCCTACAGCCATGCGTTGTAGAGGACAGAGAAAAATCTCTGGAATAGGGTCTATCCTGTCCCTGGTACTTGAAAGCTGAGGGTTTTTTTTTTTTCTTTTGCAATATTCATGCAGGGAGTTTGCGTTGAACTCATAGCCTCACACATACTAGACAAATGCTCTACCATCAAGCTGCACCTCCAGCCATCATCATCATCATCATCATCATCATCATTATTATTATTATTAATAATAATTTGGAGACAGAGTCATACTAAATAATACAGACTGCCTCTGCCCTCAAACTTGTTATCCTCCTCAGTTGTTGGGATTACAGGCCATGGTACCTGGCACAACCTGAATATTCTTAGGCAAGTCATTTCCTTTCTCTAAGCCTCAGTTTCCTCATCTGCAAAACGGGGTTGAATAAACCTTCTTAGTGCTGGTGAAATGATTTCACATAAGCAACCAATATATAGAAGTTGCTCAGTAACTGTTAATTTCCTTTTCCTACACTACTCACAAGAGACCTCAGATCTTGGGCACCATCCTTGGAGAAATGGGAAATGGGCAATGTGGGGATAATAAATTCTAACATCTGCCTGCTGGACTTTTTATCTGTACTTGGAGACAGGGTGTTTATTGAGACAAGGTAGATTTGCAGTGATGCATTATTAATAGTTTGTGATATGTTCCAGGTGATGGATACCTACCCTCCAGACATACAGCAACAGCTGCATTCTCTCCTAGGATAAAACAGCATTGAGCCAGAGCAGAGAGCTCTAAGGGAACAAAAAATAGAAAAAAACTTCATAGAAAAAAACTAGTTATAGTCCATGTTCTTTAACTTTGGATTAGTAGAAGGCACTCTCCTAAATTTCCACCCCTCAAGGATCATGAATCTCTTGACTTGGATTCACAATTCTTCTCTTTAAAAGTTCTTGCTGGCATAGACAATATACTGATAAGATTTGCAAAATATTCCCTTCCTTTTGGTTGGTTTATGATGGTTTAGAGACTCAGTGCATCAATACCTACTATCTTCTTTATGTAATGTGATAAATATTTGTCCTGAATAAAGATTTGTTGTCTCTGTAGCAGCTCAGGCAATGGTGAAGAAAAAAAAATGTGGAGTTTTGCTGCAGCATTGAAATATTTTAGAGAGAATTAAGAGATTAAAGTGGACTAAGATAGAAGAAATTATCAATTCCCACTCTCCTTACTTTATAGAAGAGGAAAGGGGAAGGGTCATGCTAAAGGTCACATCAGAAGTTAAAGACTTGGGAAAGGATAAGAGCTTTGGGACTCAACACCATGCACTCATATTTATTAGAGTCAGATCAAGATCTGACTTGATGACTATGTGGTATGTGATCTTGAGAGTATAAATGAGGATACACTGTTCTCCATTCCACACCAACTCTTCCTTCCTCGTCCTCTGAGTCTTCCAACATCAACGACAATTATAACACTTTTCATCCATTCACATTTGGACAGATTGCTGGAGTAGAAATAGCACTGTGCTTGGAACTCCGCTAGTTGCATTTTCACTATAATCATGAAGAATATACCTAACTTCTTTGAAATTTGATTTCTTCACAGGTAAAACATTTCATAACAATAGTTTTCCCAACCTCAGAGTTAATTTTATTTCAATGAGTCATTGAAATACAATTTATAAGACACCCACCATACACTAAGAAATAGCTATGTGCTGAAACATAAGTAAAGTGGAATAAAAAATGTCCCTTCATTTTCAGGGCTTTGGATTTTAAAGCTGCATCTATTCTGTTCAGATTCTAGAATCCTGGTTTTTCATTTTCCAATAAACTGAAATTCCTTCACCTTGCTAAATAAGAGCCTTTCACCTTTCAAGGTGGTCCAAGTAAAGGATGCCGCTGCACCTTCAAGAGTTTAGTGCCACCTGTGAGTCTACGCTTGGTTTTGTAGCAGGTATTAACTGAAGTGAGTTTGCTGGGGAGAACAACCTAGTTGTATCTTTTGCAACTATTAGCATTAAGATATTCACGCTACTTCCTCTACTAATTGTCCTAACTCTTTCTTCTATCTTTACATCCTCTCTACTTTCAAGCATTCAGTGTGTAGCTTTCATGTTAGCATCCTAACAGCTATCAAGATGAATTAGCCCCTTTATTTATGAAGCTCATGACCTATATGGAGAAGAACAGGATTTACCATAGGGATGGTTGGAGTGGCAGGGACATGGTGGGCCTTGATCTTATCTGAAATGTTGACATCTTCAATGCCATGATAGGTGGGGTATCACTCTATGCGATACAATGATCAAAGGTAGGAGCATATAACTGACTTGGTGGTGGCTAGGTTGTGATGGTTGAGGACATTTCTTATCCATGGAAGTACTTAACATTATAAGTGAAATTTACTTAACCAGAAGCCCATGACTTTGTAAAAGCTTTCTTCTCAAAAGTACTTCTTGCCCATGAATGTGCATAAAACGTATAGATGTGCAAGTGTTGGTTGAAGAAGTGTAGATTCATACATCATTATGCTTCTCTCTGAACACTGTTTCTAAGAATTCCACCATCACCTTAATCTGTCAATCAGAATGTCGTTCTCTCTTACAAGGTAACCCATCATGTTTAGTGCTATGGTTTGAATGCTCAGCTCCTCTAAAATTCATGTTGAAATTTAATTGCCATTGTAATAGTATTAAGAGATAGGACCTCTAAGAGGTGATTAGCCCATGAGGGATCCACCTGGATAAGTAGAATCGGTGCCATTATAAAAGACCAGGTTCAGCACTGTCTTGCCTTCAGTCTCATCCACTTGCTGTCTGCCATGTTATGAGTTGCCTGCAGCCATAGCCCTGTGGAATCCGATCCCGTCAGATCTCGGAAGCTAAGCAGGGTTGGGCCTGGTTAGTACCTGGATGGGAGACTGCCTGGGAACACCAGAAGCTGTAGGCTTGGGAGAAGGACCTGGAAACCCCCTCCCAAAAATCAATCTGCCATTGAAAACCCTATGAACAGCAGAGAAGCACTGACAATAGTGTTTCCCCTGTGGTTCAGAGGGTCGCTATGAGTCGGATACCGACTCGACGGCACTTAGCAACAACAACAACATGTTATGACTTGGTAGCAAAGCCCTTGAAGATGGCTGCACCTTGACATTGGACTTCCCAGCTTCTGGAACTGTCAGCCAGTGAAACACTGTTCAACTAGTCACAGGTTGAATGTTCTGTTACAGTGGTAGAAAATGGACTAAGATCTTCCCCTATGACAGGGTGAATGTCCTCTAGGAAGGATATTTGCTGAATATTTAGATAATGAAGTCCATAAAAAGCTTGGTTAAAATATCCTTTGGTAGTTTTGATGATGATCCTCCTGAAGAGAGGGTGGCCTAATGTCTTTATTTGAGAAACTTATATCACAGCAAGGGTATCATTAGGGGTTGTGTCACCCTCCCACACATTAGGTTTAGAAATCTCTTTCCTGTCTCAAAATGTTCTCAAGCTCTCTGCTTCCTTCATGCAGATCCAGAGAACCAGCCCCCAATCTCCTCAACTTTCAAGCTGCCACTTCTAACATTTCCCAAGTTTTCATGGCCAAATCTGTTGCCACATCTTTATTCTCCTGGTTTAACCTCATGGACTTCTTCTTTAAAAAAAACAAACAAACTGGAAATCCTAGAGAAGAAAGAACATGAAGTAAGACTAACTTGTCTTAGTTTGTTTTCAAATATGATTTGAGAACACTCTTGCTAAGTCTTTACATTTTACCAAATGTTACTAAAAATTCTGTAAGTAGATAGTATTTTATCCTCAAATTACAAAGTAACTGAGGTATTGAAATATTAAATGACTTACATAATACCATATTTTCTTGAATCTAATCTGCACCTTTTCAACAGTTTTAGAGGGCTAAAAAATCAGATGCAGATTAGGATTGCATGCAGATTAGATTCATAGTTGAGAGCTGGTTTCAAGGAAAGCTATAGAACTGCTGTACATGTCATAAAAAATAAAGTGCATTTATACATTGTTGTATTTATCATTATTGTAATTTACTAATTATTCATCACACTCATCATCACTCATAACTGAACATTATCACAGTTCTCCATCACTTCCCTATCATATTTATTCAGTGGCCCTATGAACAAGGAGTGGTTGAAGGAAAGGAACAAATTAGTATTGCAAACTAACCTTTTTTCCATTTAAGGAATGGCCAAAACCTGAGTGTGGATTAGATTCCAGTGTACATTAGATTCTAGAATATATGGTATGAGTCAGCTAGCAATTTGAATTTGAAATTAAAATAAATTGATTTGGGGGGTTGTTAATTTCTTTCTTGTAAAGCTCTTCCATTCTTCCCCTCTTCCTTATCTTTATGGCCCCATCCTTGATTCAAGAAAAGTCAAATATCATTCTTTGGAAGAAGCTATGATGCTATAATTACTTTTAAAATGCATGATATAGTTAACGTCTCAAAATAGCTCAAAGTTTTGAAAGTGAATCATGTTTCAAATAGTCATGAACAGAAAGACAATTTGCCTGGCATTAAGTCGTTTCCTAGATGTTGAATTTGCCAAATGACTTCACTTTACTCCATCATTTATTTCTGACAGAATCATAAAGGCATTGAACATTTCTTGAAGAATTCATAATACCCATAACCACGGTTGTTATTTATCAAGCTGTCTTATATACCAGGCACTTTGTCAAGCTCTTCGTATACACAATCTTCTTTGACCATCATGGTAACTATAAGGCAGGCATGACTAGCTCAGGCTTTCCTAATGAGGGTAAGGGCTCAGCAAGGTTAAATAATGTTCTTAAGATCACAAAGCCAGTAATGAGTAGAACTGGAACAGAACAGAAATGTCCATCATGTAAAGATCACACTAGTGGAATAACTAAGCCAATTTTCCATTTCATCATTTGATCTTTCTGGAGAGAACAGAAAAAT
Organism: Pedetes capensis; assembly: GCA_007922755.1. Lineage (NCBI taxonomy): Eukaryota > Metazoa > Chordata > Mammalia > Rodentia > Pedetidae > Pedetes > Pedetes capensis. The sequence goes on along the minus strand of VMDO01014275.1, from coordinate 41,193 downwards.
GTTGTAAGGATCCAAAAGAGAAAACGCCTGTGATGATCTCCTAAGTATAATTCAGACAATATTTCATTATATATAACTATCTTATCTCCAGTTTCTGTGGTGCTAGGGATTGAACCCAAGTCCTCAGAGTGTGCAGTGTGACCCTCTACCAACTGAGCTAAAACCCCAGCCCAACAATAGGATATATCTTAGAAAAATTGTTGTGTTTAACTAAAAGAGAAATCGACAATTTCTGAAAATAGTGACTAGTTTTCTCTATTACATGGGCAGGATAGTCTCCTTCTTTGCCCTTCCCTATGTTTTCAATAAAAACAGCTATGTGACAAGGGGGTGCTTTGAACATGTAGAATTGTAGGAGGTTGTTGTTTTGTACTTTTTATCTAAAGTATATTCCTCCCTCCACAATTTTAAACATAAAATCACTTTTTAAAATAGTGTGTGTGCGTATTTGTGTGTGGAATTAAATTGAGTATATCAAAAGGAATGTTGGCAGGTTCTCAAACTTGGAAAGCTTAGAATTAAAATATTAAAAATAGTCTTGTATGGAGTGCTTGCCATGGGTTAAGCAGCTTCTGTGCATTATTTCTAATAAAAATACATGAGAGAATAATATGTCTATTTTATAGATAGGCAGCCTGAGGTTTAATGAAGCTGGATAACTTCTTCAAGATCACCCTTCTCATAAACCCATTTAATCTGATACCAAACTATTCCATTGGCTTAGTTTGACCAGAACTGCCTCTCCTACACACCCTGCAAAGCCCTTCCATAGTTGCTAGACCACATGACAGGAGACCTTCATGAAGCAATGAGATTTATTATCAGTCACATGTTCTATACAGTCTAAAAGAGCCAGACAAAGCCTGTATCTAAGAATCAAATCCAGTTCTGGGCAACATAATACATAAACTGATTATATGGAGGTTCTTTGCCTGTTGAGTTTCTCTATGTAGTAAACACCTGGAGGGTCTGAGGCCATTTTAGAAGAGCCAGCAAGTTCCCACAAGGAAGGACCTCAGCTTGTATTCTTTCTATTTCTTATCATTTTTCTAAACTAAACATTTTCTAAACATTTGACCCACATTTTGTGCTGAAGATTCTGAATCAATAGCAACTCCCTTTGATGCTCAAGCATTTCTGGCTCCAGGCAGCCTCCAGGTCCTTCTGAGCAGGCAGCCTTTATGTTCTAGCTACTTACTCTCAAAATGGGGGAGGGGCAGCTGGCATTTTTTGCCTTCCTATACATGTGGTAAACATGTCCCAGAACAACTTAATAAGCCAAACAGCTTCCCCATTTGACAGATGAGCAAAGTGAGGATTGTTGCTCTTGTTAGGTGCTGTTGAGTGGAGTCTGACTCACAGTGACCCTATTTACAACAGAATGAAACATTACCCTACACGGTGCCAGGCCCAGCACTATTGTCAGTATTTCTCTACTATTCATAGGGTTTTCAATGACTGATTATTTCTAGAGTGGGCTGCTGAGTCCTTTTCTCAATCCTATAGTGCCTGGTATACCCAGGTAGTCTCAGCTCCAAATACTTACCAAGGCCCAGCCCTGCTTAGCTTCCAAGATCAGAGGAGATTGGATGCTAGGGTGGCATGGCTGCAGAGGAGGTAATGTCCCTTCACCTCAGCCTGGGTTCCAAGTTAAATCTGAGATACTGAACCTGCTTGCCTGACTCCAAAACCAGTCTTCTCTTTCTAACACTGTTCCTTCCTCACTGGTTCCTTTTAGCATTCAGGAAGTTTGGTGTCACGCCAGCACAGAATGGCTGTCCTCTTGCAAGCTGAGCATAAACCCTGAAGAGCTCATGTAACCCTCAGGGAAGAGTCCCCTCTTGGCACACTGATGTAGAGTTTGGTTGCAAGGCTGGATCCATATGCATAGGCAATGGCACTGCTGGGGAGTGGTGGTGAGTTCACTGGCCGGATGCCAATTGGCTTAGAGAACTGTCTCTCTTTTCATTCCTGGAGCAAGACATGTTACGTCTGGCCATGCATATCTGCTTTGGTGCCCAATTCCATAGCCATTTGCAGTCTTTCCTCTCTGCAGAATGAACATTTGCACTCCTGTGGATCACCCCTTTGATATTTCTAGCCATGTAGCTCCAGATCAGAGAACAAATCAGGAGTGACATTTTGTTGTTGTATTTCCAGCGATAGCTCATAATTTGGTATAAAGCTTGTCACTGTACAAAAAAACATATCGCTGTGCAGGGAACCCATTGGACACCAGAATGAAATGGACTAAATAAGAGCAGTTCCACTGAACAATTTGCAAAGATCACTGCTTCTTGCCAAGACTTTTTGGCAAAACCATCTTCAGTGACTGGAGAGCTTTTCCAGCTAGAAAGAGATTTGGATTACCTTATGCTTTCCTCTCTACATTTTTCTGATATAAATACTTCCATTAAAGCCAGATAAGTCTCAGACAATGGGAAATGTCATTCAGGGAAACATTTGCATTAGTTTTTCAGGAAACATTCAGAATTTTTCTTTTCACAAGGAGGGAATAGGGCTTTTTTTGAGACCAAAGTAGTATTTGCTAGAGACAGCTCTGGATTGCATATTCAGTGTGTATATGTGTGTGTGTACATATGTGTGTGTGTCTGCGAACAGGAAGCCATGTCTCCTTGGGGGAAATAATGAGAGATATTCTGATACATAGAGTTTATATAGAGTATATAGAAGACTCTTTGGGACAGGAAAGGAACATGGAATGAGAGATAATTGTGTAAATGCTGGCATGCATGTCAATAGCCCTGGATTCTAGTCCAAATCCAACTTACATGATATAGCATGACTTTATGAATTAAATATATACAAACATATATATTAAACAATATTAAGTTAAAATTAAATGAGAGTGGAAATTTTTAAAAGGAAAGGAAAAATAGACAATTACAACCTTTATGAAGCTTACATTCTTTCTCAGATATGTCACTTAGTTGCTATAAACCTTGAATTTCTCATCTATAAAATATAGTAAACAAGGAAAGAACACAACGCAAATTGGTACATCTGTGACCACATGCCAGATTCTACATGAAATTTAAGATATATGTCATCAACCTAAACATTTTCACTTGAAAAACCTCATAGCTCCTTTATTTAATCATTCTTTTGAGACATATTTTACTGGCTTTTACTAAGGGAAGGTGCTATTATGAATAGACAATCACTTTCCCTTCCTGCGTGGAGCTTACTCTTAAGTCATTATAGTGTCTATGACCACACAGCTAAGTTATAAACAGCTAGATTAGGAAGCCTAGAATCTTGTTGGTGCCCAACTGCCCCCAGGATAGTCCTAGTTGGTGGTTGATCTGTAAGTATAACTATTAATGGTCAATGTGCTTATTTGCATGATTTACAATTATGTAATATCTTGCATGTAGCTGTACCATCCTAATGTTGGATCTGTTCTTATCTCAGAAGTTAAGCAGGTTTGTGCCTGGTTAGTCCTTTAACGCAGGCCACCTGGGAATACTGGGTGCTGTAGGCTTAGGAGAAAGACCTGGGAGCCCACTCCCAAAGCAATCAGCCACTGAAATCCCTATGAATAGCAGACAAGCATTCACAATAGTGCTGAGCATGGCACAGTGTCTGGTAATGTTTTGTTCTGTTGTATGTAGAGTCACTGTGAGGCAGACTCGAGTTGATGGCACCCAACAGCAATTCATACCTTACCATGATGTATAGGGTTCTTTCTAAGACTTATTGATAGACAAACTTTAAGGCACCCAGGTGAAACCAGGACAGGATAATTGCTGAAAGGAGGCCTTAACATATTACTAGAATGAACAATTGTTTGCTCCATAAAGTTGGTGTAGGAGACATAGAAGGTTACAGCTTTTCAAGGGCTCTTATGAGATAATCTAAGCCATAAATATCTGTTTACAAGTGGGAAGACCCAGAAAGGGGAATTAACTCAAAGGGTAGTGACCAGCTCAGTAACAATAAATACCAGACCCAGGGAAATAACCAAGTTTTCTGGACGCTTGTCAGTCCTTCCCTCAGTCTTCCTAATCTCTATGAATGGTCCTAAAGGTGTGTGATTGCATAGGAAAGTAAGGAAAGGGAAGTCAGAGCACTAACGTATGTGAGTCTTGCAGGATGAAGCTGCTGATGCTACGAAGGTGGTATTGCAAGTAGAGAAAAAGCTAAACCTTGCACCGAATTACAATCTACAAGAGAGGCTTATTTCTCACTCTTTCAATTTACTTCTAAATTCTTCTTTCTCTTTTTTTTTTTTCATTTTCAAAAGCACAGTGGGAGCTTTTGATAGCAGAATATATACAAAGATGCAATTACATAAATATATATAACAAATCCTTCATTCTACCATGAACAGATAAGCCTGATTAAATTCCCAGGGATATATCCTTCCAGACATTCTCTATATATACAATATGTTTTCTTTGTTACCATAGTAAGCTCACACTGTTCACATTATTGGATATTCTGTTTTTTATTTGTTTGTTTTTTTGTTTAAATCCACTTGACCATGTATATGGATTCAGCTTGACATGACTTCAGCCATCCTGAGTCATAACTGATAATTCTCATGATTGCCTCCAAGTAACCCTGCTGGCTTTTCCTGCATAATAAAAGCATTAGAGTCCTACATGGTACTTTATAACTAGACTATGGTATGTCCCTGACTCTTTGATATTATCTTAAGATAAACATGGCACATTCTAGCTAGGACTAAGTCCCTTTTGTCCTAATCTATAAATACAGCCCTCTTTCTGACCCAGACTGAGGGGATTCACTGTCATCAGTAAGTCTTCTATAAGTTACGCTCTGTGCAATTCCGGATTTGTCTGTATCTTTGGTTTCACAACAGCTTGGGCTGCTGCTCATGCACTATGGCTGGTTGTTCGGGAAGATCAAGTGTCTTACATGACTGATAAAATTCTTTGAATTATTAAAGATGATTTGAGGAGGAGAGGAAAGACTTCCTGTTTAACCTCATCCCAGGAATCTCTTCCCATTCTCTTCCTGGTGTCAGGAATTATATCAGTGAGTCAGCATGTGCCTCTATGCATGGATTACCATCAGAAGGGCAGGAGGCCCTATAGGGCCTTTATCAGTAATTGAAATCACAGCCTGAGCAGCTGGCTACCTGTTACACAGCAGCCAGAGAGGTTTCTGGAAATGGGGAGAAAGAACTGGGAAGTTCTCTGTGCCCCTTGGAGGAAGGAGAGAAGACACCATGTACTGCTCCTCAGGGTCAGCAGAAGGTGAAGGAGCTACAGGAAAGGACTGAGGAATTCATCGAAGGAGGAATCCACCAGAAAGGATAGAAAAGAGGGTGCAGTTTAGTGATAGAGCATGTGCTTAGAGAGCATGAGGCCTTGTGTTTGATTCAATACCCAAGGAGGAGGAGGAGGAGGAGGAAGGAGAAGGAGAAGGAGGAAAAGGAGAAGGGAAGAAGGAAGAAGAGGAGGAGAAGGAGAGGAAGAGGAGGAGGAGTAAGTGGAGGAGGAGGAGGAGGAAGTGGAGGAGGAGGAAGAGGAAGAAAAGACTCACCTTGCCAAAAGCATGCCTTTCAGGAGTGTTCTTATCTTCAACATTAAAATTATTGCATTGTGATATTTATAATGCTGATTGATTCAGTCAATCATTCACATTCATTCACCTGTATTTATTAAAGCCCAACAGACAGTGTACTGCCCTTGTGGAGTTGACAATCCAGCTGTGGAGTGGGACTTTTAATACACAGGCATGCAGATAATTACATAATTAAACTCGTTGCAAGTGCTAAGTGTAAAGGAGAAAAATAACAGTGTTCTTTAATAGAGAGTAACAGAGCAGGAAGTAAATTAGACTGCAGGTCAGGATGATTCCTTGCACACTGATATTTAAGGGACATCTAAGGAATAAGTAGGTATCAGTCTGTCAAAGAGATAAGGAAAGGACTCTCCAGGGGGGAGCAGCGTGATCAAAAGCCCTGAGGCAGGAAGGAACAGAGCTCATGGGAAGGTCAGGAAGTCTGTTCAGTGTAGCAGCAGTTTTTCCAGCAGTTAGACAGGTGGACAAGTTTGAAGTCTCTATAGACTCCCTTATAGGGACTTTAGAGGTTTGAAGAATTTAATGCGGAAAAGTGACATTTCTCTATTAATTTGTTTTTAAAATTATTCATACTGTTCTGTGGAGGATGTTTATATAATATTTCCTTTTTAATTTTTTATTGTTACCATTCTATAAATAAGATAAAATAAATACTCACTTAAAGGAAAAGAAAAAGAAATCCAAAATATGGGTGCTGCCTCTCTGAGGTTAATCTGTACTCCATGGAAACTTTCTGAAGTTCTGAAAAAGTAAATCCACTCTCAGTAAGGCCAAAGCTGTGTGTGTGTGTGTGTGTGTGTGTGTGTGTGTGTGTGTGTGTGTGTGTGTCTAAATATTGGTTCATCCTTTTTGAACATCATGTATTAGATATTTCATTAAGAAATCTAGATGTTTTTTTTTTCTATTCTTTAAAAATTAAATCTTTGCAGCAACCTTATGCAAGAAATGTCAGGTTATTCTTATTTGACAAACATGAATATTTCTCCTACAGTCATAACCAATTCATTCAATTCCCCCAGTAAAATAAAAATTTGATCCCTTTTTCTGGACACAGTGCTTCTGCTACCTTTTCCTTAGGCCTCTGTTGCAAAGGTTCTATTGGCCCAAAAAGTCTCCTCCCTCCCCTAAAAGGGTTTAAATCTGGACTCAAATAACTTGGACAACATCAGACTGTGGCAGTTCAAAACAGATTTCTCCTCTATATAGAAAAAGTACTTCAATATGTGAACAGAAGTTTCAGGTTGTTTAGAAGACCTTATCAGGAAGGGGGAAAAAGTATCAGCTGCTACTGTCTGCCTCTACCTTGGTTTCAGTGACAACTGATGGCTTCAAAAAGGATAATGGTCCTGGGTTGGTGATTCTCACTGACAGGATCAAGATGGGCAGTCAATTTCCACCCTTCAGCTGCAGGGCCCAAAGATGCTCCAAAGAGCATCTGGTCCAGCCCTTTGCCTTCAGACAGAGGCAGGCCTAATCAATCAACCCATCCATCAAGGTAAGGGCACCTCGTAAGACACTCAGATCTAGTTGTAAGGCCATATTTAGGTCCCAGAAAGAATTGGAGAATGCTATGGCATTTATTAGGATATAAGGTAAACATTGCCTCTGAGGTAAAACAAAAAAGTCAATTTGTAATATCATGTTTTATGAGAATCAGAAAAATATGGATGACCAAGAGTCAATTATAAAGCAACCTAACACTCCTATAAAGATGATTCTAAAGAAAAAAACTTTTTTTATGGCTTCCATAAAAGTTGTATTTGCTGTATGTGATCACTGTGATCTGCAGGTAACCCGACTGCATCCCAAATAACAGATGGTTTTCTCTTTATCTCATTTGACTTCTGTAAACATTTCCCCTTTGGTACAAACCAGGTCTGGTGGAACTATTAAATATATCAGTTCTTCAAATGTATACTTTTATTAAGAATATTTATATATGTTCAGTTGTAGTATAACAACCCCGGAGTGGTACCACTGTGCCATCTGATCTCACATCTGATCTGTGGCATCTGATCCGAAGCAGAGCACTGTGCCATCTGATCTGAAGCTAAGCAGGGTTGGTCCAGGTTGGTACTTGGATGAGAGACTGCCTAGGAACACCAGGTGCTGTAGGCTTGGCAGAAGGACCCAGCAACCTATTCCCAAAAAACAATCAGCAATTGAAAACCCTATGAATAACAGAGAAGAAGTAACAATACTGTTTTGCCTGTTTTACAAAGGCTCACTATGAGTCAGATACCGATTTGATGCACCTGACAAGTACTGATATATTTTCATTCAGTCTTCTATGCTTCTGCTAATGTAAGTATTAAAATACTATATAAATAACTTCATATTTGGTCATTTATCACCATTTTTTTATATAGAGACTTTTCTATGTTATATTATGTTCATAAGTATCATTTTAAGTATTTCATATTGTTTCAAGTTTCATATTTATCCATCAAATAGATAAATAGGACTATTTAATCACTCCCCTACTGTTGAACACTTAAGTTGTTTCTAAATTTACTTATTTCTAAGTAATTCTTTAATTTTTACTTGGAAATAAATAAGCTTAGAAACTACTATGATCCCACACATGTCTGTCAGCTTGTTGTGCTGTGGGGGCTTGCATGTTGCCATCATGCTGAATGTTATGCCACCAGTATTTCAGATAACAACAGGGTTATCCATGGTGGATAGGTTTCAGCTGAGCCCCCAGACTAAGACAGACTAGGGAGAAGAATCTGGTAGACCACTTCAGAAACAATTAGCCATTGAAAACCCTATGAATAGCAGAGAAGCACTGTCAAATACAGTACCTGAAAAAGCCTCCCAGGCTGGAAGTCATTCAAGAAACAACTGGTGAAGAGTTGTTTCCTCAAAGTAGTCAACCTTAATGATGGGAATGGAGTAAAGCCCCTGGGCCCTCCTTTTGCTGATACAGCATGACTCAAAATGAGAAGAAACACAGTAACTGCAATAAAGGGCTCAAACATAAAATGATCATGTGCATGGCACAGTGCTAGTGTTTTGTTTGCTGTACCAAGGGTCGCTGTGATTCATATTTGATTGGACAGCATCTAACAACAACAACAACAACAACAATTCTATGATGATTAGCATCTTATAAAAATATATTACACATACATTTCTTCCCAAGAGCAAACTAACTGAAATGGTGTCACAGTGAATAAAAGAATGAATCTATTTATATAATAGAAAGATTTTCAAATAAATTTGAAAGTAAATTTTATGGGTTTACCACCAACAATCTTGTTAAGAATGACTCTTAGAAGGTTTCCTAATAAGCACAGGTCATTGTCATCTTTAAAATAGTTCTTAGTTTCCATTGCAACCTTGTACACATCATTTTTGTTCCTAGAGCATTTGTGTCTATTAGTCAGCTTGACTATTGCTGTGACAAAATACCTAATATAAACAAGAGAGAGAAGGTTTACATTGGGTCATGTCCATGGTTGGCCTAGTTGCTTAGATCTAGTGAGGCATGTGGCCAAGGAAGCTGCTCACCTTATGGTGGCCTGGAAGCAAAGGGACTACCACCTCTTATGACAAAGTCTTTCTTCAAAAATCCCAGTAAACTATGAGTATATGAATCAATTAATCCATTGATGAGGTTGTTGTTGTTGTTGCTAGATGCTGCCCAGTTTGTCCAACTCATAGCTACCCTATGTACATCAGAACGAAACACTCCCAGACACTGTGCTGTGCCCAGAACTATTGTCAATGCTTTCCTGCTATTCATAGGGTTTTCAATGGTGGATTGTTTTGGGAGGGAGTTGCCAGGTCCTTCCCCCAAGCCTGCAGCACCTGGTGCTCCCAGGAGGTCTCTCATGCAAGGACTAACCCTGCCGACCCTGCTTAGCTTCCGAGATCAGGTGGGCTCAGATGCTAGGATGCTATGGCTTCAGACATTGATGAGGTTATAGCCCTTGTAATCCAATCACCTCCCAAACGTTCTACCTGTGAACACTGCTACATTAAGTACCAAGCCCTCAACATATGAGCTTTGTGGGGCACATATAGGATCAAAACTGCTATAGCTTCTGATTATTTGAAAGGAGAAGTTGAATACTTCCAATCCCAACAAGAATGGAGTAAGTTTGCAATATCCTATCTCTCTTAATGAGTATAATGAAAATATGCAGACATACTACAAAAGGCAGTCACTATCTGAGGTCACTGAAGAGTAAAACCTTACAGGTTGATTGGAAAGGGAAGTCAGAACTTAACAAATGACCAATATGGTAGTGAGGTATTTTTGTTTTGGGTTTTTTTTTTTTAATCTCCTAGCTTTTGATCCACGAACAAAACGGTACAGCAAACATGGGTAGCAAAATCTTTTAGGAAAACTCTTTCTAGCCAAAGAGCCAGTTTTTTTCTTCTTCTTCAGCTATTATCTCCTGGCTGTGTCCAGAGCATATATGATACTGCTGCCTGATGGTGATATAGCAGTGCAGAGAAGTGGGCAATGAAAGACCCGAAGAGAAAATCCATCTGTAGGTCAGAGAGTCTGTGCTCTGAAGAGTGTAAAGAAAAGCATATTATTTTATTCTCTCTTTTCCTCTCACTGCTTTGCCCCAAGGTAAGCCCCTGGTGTGTGGAAATGGCCATCAGCAGATAAAATCTAAGAGAAACATTTCCTGGTCAAAGGTGTAGGAGAAACGTTTCCTGGTCAAATGTATAGGAGCAAGAAAAAGGACTCTTGAGAGCTGGAGAATTTAGGATATTCCTGGGAAGAAGAGAGTTGAGAAGAAGAACTCTTAATTAAATGGATTAGCCATCAAATATCTCAAATTCAAGGCTGGGCAATGTAGCTCAGTGGTAGAGTGCTTGCCTAGAATGCATCATCCCCAGGACTACCAGAGAGAGAGAGAGAGAGAGAGAGAGAGAGAGAGAGAGAGAAGAGCAGAGCAGAGAAAGAAGGAACGGAGGGAGGGAGGAAGGGAAAAAGGAAAGAGAAAGAAAGAACAATAAAGGAAAATAAAAAAGAAAAATGAAAAGAAACCTGAAGTTCATACCTGAGGTGCACATGCACAGAATAGACCAAAGATGCACAGCAAAGGCTTTCAGAACTGAACTAAAATATAGGCAATCACTTGGGTTGTATATCATCAAACCAACTTGTGAGTAGTGTGTGTACAGTTGGGGAACATGCAAACAATACAATAAACTCTGGAAACTAAATTGGTATTGGACCCTCTGTCCACAAAAGATAAGACAAAAAACGTGATCTGTACCTAACCCAGCCTCTTAAAACAAATCAAAATATTTTCCAGAGGATTTTCACAGGAACCAGAATATCACAACATAATATTTAACCTCTCTGTAATACAACACAAATGAATTAATTAAAAAGAAAATAGGAAATGGGACACTTCTCAAGGATAGGCATTGGTACACCATAACCTACAGACTAAATCTGTACCACCACTTGTTTTAGCGTGACTCCACGACACCTAACAAAAACAAGTAGAGTAGTTTTTACATATGTAAATGGTTGAAAAGCTCAGATGAGTATTTATAAATTGTGAACACTTTATGTAATTCAAATGTCAGTATTTATAAGTAAAGTGCTACTGGAGCAGAGCCATACCCATTCATTTGGGTATTGTCTATGGCAGCTTTCCTGACACAGTGGCAGAATTGAGTAGCTTCAACAGAGGCTATATGGTCCACAAAGCCTAAAATAATTACTATATGAACATTCACAGAAAAACTGTGTGGACCCCTGAAAAGAGGGGAAAAAAGCCCAGTAAATATCAATCCTTGAGAGGATCTCGATGTTGGAATTATCAAAGGTTTTAATGTGGACGTTATAACCACATTCAATGAGGTAAGGATTACTGCTCTTGTACTCTTTTCTTATTTTGTTTGTTCTGATTTTTCTTTGTTTTGATTTTCTGTGGTGCTGGGAATCAAAACCTGGCAAGCACTCTACCATTGAGCTATATCCACATCCCCAGGACTAATATTCTTGAAATGAATGGAAAGATAGAATTTGTCCAAAGAAAATCAAAAATTATAAAAACATAACAAAATGTGACTTCACAATTGAAAAATACAATATCTTAAATTAAAAATTTACTGAATGGGCTCAATAGCAGAATGGAGATTAAAGAGAAAAAAGTTAGTGAGCTTAAAGGTAAACCAATAAAATTATCAAAACCAAAAAATGTGGAGAAGATTGGGTGGTAAAGGAAGGAGCACAGAGGCTCTGAAACCCATGAGACAATGCAAAAAGGTCTAATGTTCCCATCACAGGAGTCCCAGAGAAAAGGAGAAAGAGATTAGGTTTAAAAAACTTATTTGAAATGATGATGGCTTTCTCCCAGACTTGGTGTAAGGCATCAATTTATAGCTTCAAGAAGCTCAGAAAATTCTAAACCAGGATAAACTCAAGTAAAATTTTGCCCAGATCCATCACAAAGAAACTCTTCAAAACCAAACGTAGAAGGAAGAGGTGGAACCAGATAGTTACTAAAAACTCAATAAAGTCTAAATTACAGTGATAAAGAGGTCAGTGACAGAGAGAGGAATTCGAAATAAGCATGGGGATTTATGGTTCAAAGGGATTGTAAATATTTTGGCATTCTGACCCCTGACACATGATATTATTCCCTGAGAAAAATGAAAGTCAGAAAGATTAAAAGACTTGGCTAAAGTAACTATCAGGTAAGTGGGAAGAAAAGGAAGGAGGGAAGGAAGGAAGGAGGGAAGGAAGGAAGGAAGGAAGGAAGGAAGGAAGGAAGGAAGGAAGGAAGGCAGGCAGGCAGGCAGGCAGGCAGGCAGGTAGGCAGGCAGGCAGGGCAGGGCAGGGCAGGGCAGGGCAGGGCAGGAGAGAGGGAATGAGTACATTTTATTGATTTATTTTTAAGTTCACTGAGTTTTTCTCTATCATCTCCATTATGGTATTGCAAAAGAGTGGGAGAAGGAGGGTAGGAAGGAAAGATATGATAATCTTTGTTGGGATAATGGTATTAGCAACATCACTATATAGTTTTCCTTGGGGTAAAAAGGAAATGGTGAGTTCTATGAGATGAAGTACTTTAGGAGAAGGCAATGCTCCCGAGAGCATCTCAGTAGGAAGTTTGTGATGTCAAAGTGTCCACTGGGCATTGGTAAAAATGATCAGACATGAAAAATGCTTGAAGGGGGAAAAAATAACAATGAGATATATTGCCTTGTTGGAGAGCTTTGCTGGCCATATATAAAGGGTAAATGTAGAGAGCAGTGTCTTTTTTGCACAAGGACAAAACCACCAGGAAATTCAGTCATAAAAGACAGCATTCATTTCAGTGCTTCTTCCCTCCAATGTTATTTGAATTGCTTGTAGATACTGCATAGTCAGAAAAAAGAAAAGAGAATAGATTCTTGGTTTAACTCAAAATTTGATGGCATTTCCTCCTCCTTCTCTTCTTCCTCTTTTGTCATCCTCCCTCCTTTTCCTTTCCTTCCTCCTCCTCATTCTCTTCCTACCTCTTGATGTTTCTCTCTTTCAAACACATTACACACATCACACACACACACACACACACACACACACACACACACACACCCTAACAAGAATCCAAATGGTAGGCATTGATCTTTATACTGACCTAGGGAATTGTGACATAACAGACTCCTTTCCAAAAGAAGTACAGATTTCAATAGAATGTAGGAGGTCTTCTTGAGGGAATGCCAAAAAATATCTTTAAAATGATCTTTGAAACATAAAACTTGAGGGTTTAAGATAATAAAACAAAGAGAGGGGAAAGATTCTGTTTTGGAAGGTGAGATCCTGAGATTCACCACATGACATAGGGAGTTGTCATCTCATCAAGATCCCTGGCTGTATGTCAGTATATAAGGACTCAATTGACTTATAATTAAGACTCAGAGTAACTTACCTAAGTTTCTTAGAAGGAGTAAACAAGAAATCTGAAAAAGCAGTGTTACCTGTTGATGGGTTTAACCTCCGAGAGTCATGAGTTAAGAGACTTTTCAAACACAGCCAAAGATGTGTAGCAAGGTGAGCATCTGAAGCCCTGGTGTGACTTCACCTGAATTGTCAGGTGGCCACTAAGACTCTGAATAAAAACAGGAATGGAATTGGTAGCAATTATAAGGCACCTTTAAGTTTAGTCACAGAGAATGTCCCAGGGTCCCAGACTTCTTCCTGGAAAACAGATAACACTTGGGAACCTCTGAATCTCCTGTGATTTGTCTTTGAGCAGAAGTAATACGAACCATCATGTGCAGCCTTACGGTACATCATAGACATGCCCTTGATGTTGCTGTGTTCTAGAAAAGAAAGGATAGTATCTGTGTCACTGCTCCTTGTGAAGAAAAACCAGAACAGGATACCTTATAGGATGTAAAGATATTTTGAACAAGACCAGCCATATCACTTCTGGTTTTTTCACCCAAAAGAACAGGCTGATCTGATTTAATCTTTCTACATCTGACATTTTCCTTTATTCTGTCTTTTTTGGTTCCAAACTCAATACAAAAAATATGGCTTAAAAAGTGACATGGATGGCTGACATTGAAGGGCAAGACCCCAAGAGTTTTCTGGAAAAAGAAGGTAGAGGCCCAAGGCTCCTTTTGAAAACTCTGCTACTCTGACCCTTCAGGATACACATTGGGAGGGAGGAGAAGGGCAGAGGTGATATAAAGCTCATTAGAAATTGGCAAGAGAAAAAATTCCTGGAAGATAGTCAAGTGTGTTCCATTTATATAGATTTGATGGGAAAATATTATTTCTTCAATATTGTTGCTATCTCTATAATGCAATTTATCTTATTCATTATTATTGTTGTTATTGTTGTTACTGTTGTTGTTGTTGTTGTTGTTGTTATTGTAGGGAGATGAGCTTGTAGGGCTTGCCTTGAGTAGTAATTATAAGAGCACAACTAAATGCTGAACACCATGGTGCAGTAGGCTGAAGCAGGAGGATCACAAGTTCAAGACTAGAGTCAGTCTGTGCAACTTATTTCTGTCAAAATAATAATAAAACAATTCTAAAAGGGCTGGAGGTGCTGCTCAGTAGTTGGGCACTTGCCTAGCCTGTGCAAGGCTTGGGTCCAGCCCCTCAGTACTGGAAGGAAAAAAAAAAAAAAACAAGAAGATACTCCTTCAGGTGCCTTCCAATGAGAAGAGCTATCATTGTTCTATTGATAGTGTTTTGAGACATGTGACTCTGAAGAATAAACAAATCAAAAATTATTAAGCATGATTGTTTTCCCATTAGAAATTAATTCATTCTACATGAGGTGGTCAGCTTTAAAGGAAGTTTGCCCATGTACATTGCCAGGCCCTTGGTTTTGTGCTCTCAGTGCTGTTTAAGGAAGATTGGGTTTGATGCCCTGTAGGGAAAGATACATTCAGGACCATGGAAGTGGCCATTGGGAATAAAGAGGCCCCAGCTGGTAGCTTAAGAAAAAGAAAAGTATGAGTCTAGAAAACCAACAGGTATATGCGCAAGGTGTCCACAGGCTGCAAGACTAGTATCAGGTAGAGAGGAAGCATGAAGCCTATTTTGAATCTCAGCTAAAAATAATAATAATAATAATAATCAGGTATCAGCAGTCATTTTGTAAAATAAATGAAGTGCCAGGGCTCACATACTGATAAATTATGAAATGCCTCCCTTTCTCCTTCTCTTTTTATGTGAGTCTCCCCTCTTCTTTATTCCCAAAAACTTGTGAACCTGTTGTGTCTATCTGAGGAGTCCATAGACATAGAAATGCTAGTTTATGTAAGACCATTCTCATGACCATTATTTATAAGTTGTTGGTGTGTTGCTGAGCTGCATGGGCATGCCTAGTGCAAACAACCTAGAACATGGTAAGTATCACCAGTAGAAATTTTCCAGAGGCACGTGCTAATATTTCAGTGAATTTCTTTCTTTTTTAATGAGTAAAGTTACAAATGCCTCACTTCTTTCCTTTCAATTTAACAAATTTACTAAATATTAATTATCTATTACTCTGTGACAGGTAATGCTTTCTGCTGAAAGAGAAACAAAGACAGAGTATGCTTTTAAACAATAGAACACAGGATGGAAGAGAGACACAGAAAAGATAGTGCCACACAAAGTGTTAAATATAATTCTAAAGAAATGTATAAGCACAGAAACAAGAAAAACTAGCTGCACATAGAGGTAGGATTTCTCAGGGAAGGCTCTTTTAAATATTTACAATTTAGGTCACTTTTGAAGAAGGGAATAAAATGGATTTGCACTGCACTTTGAACAAGGCAGGACGTGCGGAACTCCAGAAAGCAGAAGCCATGGAAGTGGAGAATGTCTAGAGTGTTATAAAAAGTTATTGGTAAATGCTATAGTTTGACTGTGCCCCCCAGCGTTCATGGGATGGAAATTTGATCCCCATATTCATATGATGATGATGATTGTAGTTGCGGCCTTTAAGAAGTAGTGAAGATTAGATGAAATCATAAGACTAGGGTCCCCATGATGACATTAGTAGCTTTATGAAAAGAGTGAGTGTGTCTGTTCTGTTTGGCTACATGATATCTCTGCCTTGTCATATGATGCAGCAAGAAGTTTCTCACCCAATGCTGAGCAGATACCAGCACCATGCTCTTGGATCTCCCAGCCTCAGAACTGTGAGTCAAATGAACTTCTATTCTTTACAAATCACCCAGCCTCAGACATTTGGCTATAGCAACAGAAAACAGACTAACACAGTAGCAAGTAATGAAGGAAGCTTTGGAGAAAGCCAGGAGCCAGTAGAATCTTCTCCAAAAAGAAAGGAAGCAATGGACTTTGGTAAACTCCACCCACAGCTAGCTGGGAAAACAGAAGGTAGATGCAGTTTTCTGCAACATCTCTTGAGCTTCATGAAGGTAGAGATGATTGACAACTCTAGAACTTCCCGTGTTGCTTTTCCATGCTTGTGAATCCTTACTTGTTCCCTCAGAATAGTCACAATCAGTGAAATCTTGGAAAGAATACAGGCATTAGGACCCCCTTGGGGTTTTATCTTCAAGAGAAGCAAGAAATACAGGAACTAGGAAACTCTCCCCACGCTAAAGTACAGACTTTCCTAGAGCATGGAAAAAGGTAAAAGCAGCTACACAAAAACATAGACAAGTAGGCTATGGTGGTAAAACCTCATCAGAGGGAAAGAATGAGTAATATATGTGAAATATCCTTTGGGGTCTGAGAGTCAGGCCTAAGGTTGTACTACTGGGCAGTTACCAAGGGAGGACTATTTTCTCCCACATATAAGGTTAGGTCAAATCATGACTTTCTCAGTTTGAAGAAAAAAGCTCCTTCTACTAGTAGAGGACACGAAGCTGGATCCAACACTCCATCTCAAGGTGTGGAAGCATCAATTGACGTGCAATTCCCTGTTTTTGGTGATAAATAGTGTTAACTTGACACAGGCATGATGTGATACACATGTGATCCCAGCACTCGGGAGGCAGAGGCAGGAGCACTGTGAGTTTGAGGCCAGCATGGGCTATAAGAGCAAGACCCTGCTACAAAAAAAAAAAATCAAAACAACAACAACAGCAACAACAACAAAAAAAAAACAAAAATGTATTGACTTATTTATGTCTAAGAATACTGTAGTCTGTTCATTTTAATAGGCAAGAGAATCAGTCATTCAGAAGCAAAGAAAAAATACACAATTTTCCAGGTGCTATAATCTTTGGGACTTGGGAGACTGAGGCAAGTAAGACTGAGTTCAAGACCAAAGATAGCCTGTGCAGCTTAGCAAGACCTTGTCTCAAAATCAAAAAGGAGGCCAGGGATGCATCTCAGAGGTAGAGCACTTGCCTAGCTTACACAGGGCCTTGGGTTTAACATTCAAGTACTAGAAACTAAAGATATCTATATCTATATATCTTATCTATATCTATATATGTTGTTGTTTTTGATGTTGTTAGGTGCCATTGAGTCTGGTCTGACACATAGCAACCCTATGTAAAACAGAATGAAATGTTCCCCAGCACTGTGCTCTGCCTGGCAATATGTCAGTGTTTCTCTGCTATTCCCAGTGTTTTTGATGGCTGATTGTTTCAGGAGTGGGCTGCCAAGTCTTTCTCCCATTTTTGCTGTGTTGGGGATTTAATCCAGGACCTCAGAGAGCTCAGAGCAGCACTCTGCCAACTGAGCTAACCCCCAGCCCATTGATATACATAGATAGATAGATGTTTTTTAACTTTTAGAAGCAAAATGAAAAATTCTCCTAGCAATTTTTTTCCAAAAGGGGAGGGAGACACAGCACAAAACTGTGTATTCAGAATCATTGGATCCTGGAGAAGAAATACAAAATAGAGATCAGAATCTTAATGCTAGTCAAGAAATGAAATCTTTTATAATACCTCCCTCATGAGTGGAGATAGTACAGTTTCATGGACACATATGTAGGATGGAGAGTTGGAATGCTTTCTCTGAAAAATGGGATAACAATTCTACCCATCACATGAGGATTTATGTACTAAAAATATCATCCTTCTCAGAAATATGACATCTAGAACTTCTGAATGTGTATGCCCTCAAGAATATTTGAGGAGGTGGAAGATCAAATGTATAAGATTGTTCCTTATTTACATAAACTCACAGTGTTGTAATTAATCTTTTGGTTTCAGCAAGATTTTCTGGAGTTTGGGGAATTGGATATCAAATAATGAATATGTTATGAGAATAGTACAAGGGATTTAATTTAGAAATCCTATGTCTTCAAGACATCAGCATTGAGATACAGGTTTATCAGTAGCCAGAGATGAGCAAACTGAGATTGAGTAATCTGTTCTAATCATCCTGGTACTAAATGGAGCAGGAAAGGTCAATGACCGGGACTTGCTCATAGTCTTCCAACATACGATATTGAACCAACTGGATACATCTGTGCAAAAGAGTGACATTGGATCTGCTACTTCACATCGTTCACAAACATTAAGTCAAAATATATCATAAACTTAAATTAAGAACTACTAGATATGACATCAAAAGCACAAGTGACAAATGAATATATATATATATATACATATATATGTATTTCAGTAATAAAAAGGACAGCCTGATAAAAAATAGGCACAAATTTTGAATAGGTAATTTTTCTGGAAAGTATACAAATGGTTAAGAAGCATGAAAAGATGCTTAACATTCTTAGTCATTAGGCAAATGCAAGTCAGAATGACAAGGAGATTTATTCATCCTCCCTTTTGTTGTTTGTTTTGTTAGGTGCCTTAAAGTTAGGTTCAACTCATAGCAACCCTATGTACAAAAGAATGAAACACTACCTGACACTGTGCCATGCCCATGATCTTTTTATGTCTGAGACCACTTTTGGAATCCAGGATGTTTCTTTTCGATTTGAGTTGGTCCACATCACCAAACGAAGGTCCCAGGGGCTTTACTCCTTTCCATTCATTAAGGTCCACTATACTCTGAGGAGGCAACTCTTCCCTAGTCTTCTCTTGAATGCCTTCCAGCCTGGCAAGCTCATTTACTGGCAATATATATGACAGCTCTTACCTGCTATTCATAGTGTTTTCAATGGCATATTGTTTCAGGAGTGGGCTGCTTAGTCCTTCTCCCTAGTCTGTCTTAGTTTGGAAGTTCAGTTGAAACCTGTCCACCATGGGTGGCCTGCTGGTATCTGAAATATTGGTGGCATAGCTTTCAGTATCACAGCAATATGCAAGCACCTACATTATGACAAGCTGATAAGACATTTGGGAATTCATCCTCCTTAAGGATGGCTAAAATCAAAAGAACAGACAATGAAAAATGTTGGTGAGAATCTGAAAAAATTAGAAAACTCATAGTAAGAATTTGAAGTTGTGATGTCGCTTTTGGAAATGGTTTGAAAAATCCTCAAAAACCAGAAAAACCTAAACAAAAACAAACAAAAAACTATGAAAAAAAGTCTAAAAATAATATGTAAAAGAGAAAAATTCCTCAAAATGTTAAGCATATGGTTACTATAGGACTCAGTAATTCTACATTTAGGTACATTTTGAGTCATGCTCAAATCAGTAATTGGAGGTGCAAGGGCTCTATTCCATTCTCATCATTAAGGTTAACTCTACTTTGAGGCAACTCTTCCCCAGCTGGCTTTTTGGATGCCTTCTAACCTGGTGGGGGGGTCATTTTCCAGTAATTGAAAACTCTATGTATAGCAGAGAAGCACTGAGATAGTGCTAGGCATGGCACATTGTTGGAGAGTGTTTTGTTCTGTTGTACTTATGGTCTCCCTGAGTAGGACCTGACACAACGGCACCTAACAATAACAACAACAGCAACAACAACATACATATTTGACAGTGCTTCTCTGCCATTCACAGGGTTTTAAAAGGCTAATTGTATCAGAAGTGGGTCACTAGATCTTTCCCCCAAGTCTGTCAGTCTGAAAGCTCAGCTGAAATCTGTCTCCATGGGAGTTGGACCCAACTCGACAACACCTAACAACAACAACAACAACATGAGAACTGAGAATATATATCCACACAAAACTTTGTACACAAATGTACATAATGTTATTATTCATAGTAATCACAATTAGAAACAATCCAAAAACCTATTAACTAATGATTGCATTAATAAAATGTGTTATATCCATGTAACGGGGCTGTTATTGGGCAATAAAAGCTATAACATGCATGAATTTTGAAAACATTATTTTAAGCAAATAATTATTCATAGACAACCATATTTTGTGTGAGGACATTTATCTAATATTTCCAGAATAGGCAGACCAGTAGAGACAGAATGTAGATTAACAGGTACCAAGAATAGGTGCAGGATTTCTTTTCAAAGGGATGTAAAAATTCTCAAATTAAACTGTGGTTATGGTTGCACTGCCTGCAGCTGTACCACTGTGGAGTCTGATACATCAGATCTCTGAAGCTACACAGGGTCAGGCGTGGTTAGTACTTGGAAGGGAGACCACCTGGGAACACCAGGTGCTATAGACTTGGTAGAAGGACCCTGCAACCCACTCCCAAAACATCCAGCCATTGAAAACCCTATGAACAGCAGAGAAGCACTGACAATAGTGTTTCACCTATTGTACATAGGATCACTCTGAGTAGAATGGCACCTAGCAACAGTAACACAACATGGTTGCACTACCCAGTGGATTCACTAAATACTTCAAAATTTACACTTTAAATCATTTGTGTTTAGCAAGTGAACTACCTCAATAATACTGCGTATTAAAAAAATTAAAAAATATAGGTGGACAGACCAACCAACAGAAACCTAGGTTCTTTTACTATATAGCATTTAAATAGTGCACTATGCTCCTGGAGTGGGCTTTAGTTTGGTGTAACCTAGTTTTAATCACAGATCTATCTCTCACTGCCTCTACTTTTGGCAGCTTACTCTTCTGAGCCTCAGTTGTTCACATTTCTAAAATGGAAATAACAATGCTCATCCCATAGGTTTGCAATAAGGATTAAATAACATGCAAGGTGATTAGAAGAGTGCCTGATATACCTAAGTACTTAAATTGTTGTTTTATTTCCATTCTTCTTCAATTTTGCTACAATTTTGATGACTACTTTTTGAACTCTACTTTGAGTTGCCTCAAAGTAGAGTTAACCTTAATGATGAGAATGGAATAGAGCCCTTGCACCTCCAATTACTGATTGAGCATGACGCAAAATATACCTAAACGTAGAATTGCTGAGTCCTAGAGTAACCATTTTGATACAATTAGCCTTTTAAAACCCTTCAAAGGATCCAGGATTAGTCATGATTGCTTTTTCTATCATCTACAACCAAGCCTCCCCTGCCAAGTCTGAGTATCTGTCATTGTGTTTTATGACTTAGTTTATTGCTGATGTTTTGGGTTGGCACATGGGTGACATTCAACAAAATAACAGAATGCAATGAGAAAAGCATAGACTTGTTCAAGATAGAGATCGATTCAAAATTGGGTTCTTCTCTCCTGGCCTGTTAGGGAAAACCTTTATTAATCAATAGATCAGTTAATAGTGTCTGCCTTGGCAGGTTTTTATAAGGATGAAATGCCACAAACAATGGGAAGATGGAAAATACCAGGAAAATTATTTGGCACAGAATAGACACTCCACCAACATGAGCTCCCTTTCCTTCTTTCCTTCCAGCCTCCATAAAATAAAACTATCTAATAAAATGGCAAAAATATGCTCGACATGAAGGAGAAAAGAACACCTTGGCTAATTGTTTTCTCTGCCCAAAAGATCTTATCCAGGACCCCCTAAATGACTCCAATTAAGAGGTATTTTTTGAAGCCACAAATGTAGACAGTATTTTTCCTTCTGTTTTAACAGTGGTCAGGTTAGAGAGAAAGAAACAGACACTTCAATTTCACCTAGAATTCCGATGAAAAATTTAGAACTCTAACCACTCCTGCTTCCCAAATTGGCATTTATTAGCATTATGAGGAGGATTTGTGAGCAAGAACTACATCAAAAATACGCACAGGGCTCTTAGAGAGTTACTTTCTGGAAGTGGTGATGTCTTACTGCCAGTCTTTGAAAGAAATATCAAAAAGGTAATGTGAGCTGAAGCTTAAGATTTCTCAATATGTCCATTTGAGTTACAAAGGATTTTTATGCTCCATTTCAGGCATTATTTAAACATTGTTATTCCTGCAAACATGCCACACAGAGATAAGGTTTTGCTCTGAACCACATCGAAATGCAGATTGGTCTAGAAAGTCAGTTTCAAAGTGCCTTCTCAGAGGTAACTGTTATTAAGCCTTGGAGGAATTTCAATCGCAAGCGCTTGGTAGAAGGGGGATGGGGTGGAAGATCAGTAATAGTCTTCTTAATCATGTGATTTGCACAACACTGTTACAGGTATAATCTAAATAAAGTTCCCGGAGCCATGAGGGCATTATGCTATAGCTGCTTCATTTAATCTAGTGGTCCACATTTAGGTAATTTCCATGCATTTTACTCTACTTAATGATCACCTTTCTCAGGTAATTTACAGCAGCTGGATGTTTAGAGCTCTGGTACCTAGGAGTCACACATTGCACAATAGACTGGGAGAAAATGGTATTGGAAAAACGCATGTTTTCTGTGGGTCTCATTAAATGACATAATAATATTTGCTGAGGATGCTGTGAGTCTCACAAGACTTAGTAATAGGAACTATATAGGCACCCAAAGAATACATTTGATCATAGGTTATTTTGCTAAATTATGTAAAAACATTTTGAAATACTGGGTCCTTTAATGGAACAGATGGGCATTTACTTAAAGATCATTTCCCTAGATCAGGGTTTCCCAGAATAGTCTATGGAAAAAGATCAAATACAGTAGCTTCCTACACTCAGGGAAAGTTAGAATTACATTTAGGCATTCAAGGTTCTGAGAAGTTCTGCAAAGGACAAATATTTTATTTGTCTGTTTATTTGTCTGTGTACTCTGTTGTTTCTCAAACTAAGTTAATCATAAAAACCATCTCCAACTTGTAATCACCTTCAACATCCTGTAGAACATACTTTAGGAAAGATAACCTTAGTCTGTACCCAATATTAAATTTTCTTTTGGAAAAATAAGACACAAATTTGGAGACAGACATGTCTGGACTCCTGTCTGGCACTTACAAGCATTGAGATCTCACATCATAAGTTAATTCAGCTCTCAGAGCCTTGCTTTTACCTTCTGAAAAAAACAGAGATAGTAAGAGCTACCTTATAAGATTACTGTGAAGGCTAAGTGTGGATATATATGAAAAATGATTAAAGAAGTACCCGGCACATGTCAGGTGTTGTTGAGTCAGGTCGAACTTGTAGCAACCCTACATATAACAGAATGAAACACTACATGACAATGTGCTATACACAAGATCTTGTTTATGTTTGAACCCATTGTTGCAGCCACTCTTTCTTCTCATTTTGAGTTATGCCACATCAGCAAAAGGAAGTCCAAGGGGATTTACTCCATTCCCATCACTAAGGTCCACTCTACTTTGAGGAGGCAACACTTCCCTAGACATTTCTTGAATGCCTTCCACCCTGGCTCATTTTTTGGCAATATATTTGATAGTGCTCCTCTGATATTCATAGGGTTCCCAGTGGCTAATTATTTTGGAAGTGGGCTGATGGGTCCTTCTCCCTAGTCTGTCTCCCTAGTCTGTCTTAGTCTGAAAGCTCAGCTGAAACCTGTCCACCATAGGTGACCCTGTTGGAATTTGAAATACTGGTGGCATAGCTTTTAGCATCACAGCAACACGCAAGCCCCCCCAGCACAACAGGCTGACAGACACCTGGGGGACCTGGCATATAGATGGTTTAAATTCTTTCTCTATTCTATTTGGTGATGACTCAACAATACTATAAATACTGCTATGAATAAGACCCTTGTAGCTTAGCAGGATTTTTTATTTCTCCCTGTAAAAATCCAGTTCCTGTTTCAGTTGACCCTGTGGGTAGACATTTTAGGAAACATAATGGGTATCTCACCATAAATGAGCACTGACCATATGCCAGATGTTGAACTTTGCAGTGATTCATAAAGGAATCCCGGGAAGCGGGCATTTCAGATGAGACAACTATGCATTCTTACATATGTGAGATGTCTCAGATCATACAGCCAAGGCCAGAGAAGTGTAAAATCACCTAGCACTGCCTCAATGACTACAGCTTGACCTGAGTAACCATTAGGTTGTTACCTATCAAAACAAGCTTGGTTTTAATCCCTCCAGTCTAAAAGAGATATCCAGTGATGAGGGATTTGAACAGAAATACAGTGGAACCATAAAGATGTATAGAAAGAAAACTAAAATGAAAGAAAGTCACAGAACCACAAGGTGCATGAGACTTAGGACAGCTGGACTGTGTTCAAAAGCCAAAAGAGGTTCAGGCAACACTGGTGTGTCACTGTTTGGCAGAAGTTTTGAATTTTCAGAGCCTGAAAGATGGCAGACCACATTAGCAAAGTAAAGTTCAAAGTGATTAATATAGATCAAAATTCTATTTCAAAATTCTATTTGCCAGGATTTTGTCCATCAAATGTTTGTGAAGAAAAAGGAACACGTACACTGTGGGCAGGAATGAAAACTAGTACTGGAGAACAGCATGGTGGTTCCTGAAAAGACTAAAAATGAATTCACCATATGATACATCCCTCTCACTTCTGGGTAGATAGCCAAAGGAATGGACATGCCAAAGGGATACTTCCACCCCCAGGTTTATCATAGCACTATTCATAGTACCTAAGAAACAGGATCAGCCTAGGTGCCATCAACAGATGAGGGAATAAAGAAAATGTGATATATATTGATATATATATATATATATATATATATATATATATATATATGGCCTGGATATGAAGATCAGTGGTAGAATGCTTGTCTAGAATGTACAAGACCATGGGTTTGGTCCCCAGCACCACATAAAGAAAAGAAAAATAAAAACACAATGGAATATCATTCAGCCATAAAGAAGTATGCAATCCTGTAACTTGCAGCAAAATGGGTAGAACTAAAGGATGTTGTGTTAAGTGAAATAAGCCAGACACAGAAAGTCAAGTACTGTGTGCTATCTTGCATATATGGAAGCTAAAAAAATAGTTGATCTGAATGTAGAATATTCATTACTAGAGGGTGGGAGGTGTGGAGTTTAGTTCAGTTGGTAGAGTAATTCTCTACACACTCTGAGGCTCTGGGTCTGCCCTAGGTTTGATCCCCAGCACCACAAATATTGGATAAGGACCTAGTAGTCCACTCTTGGAAATAATCTCATAACAATCAGCCACTGAAACCCCTATGAATAACAGAGAAGCACTGATGTAGTACTGGGCTTGGCACAGTGTTGGAGTGTTTCATTCTGTTCTACATAGGGTCACTATGAGTCAGACTGGACCCCGTGATATCTAACAACAACAACAACAACAGAGGTTAGGAAAGATGTGAGGCAGAAGAGAGGTGGTTGAAAGAAGGTAGTATTTGAACAGTACATGCTATGTATGCAAGCATAGGAATATCACACTGAACTTCATCAAGGTGCAAAATGAATACATGATAGTCAAAAATAAAATAATCATAAATTTAAAAACAAGTTAAAAAAGCTTTTATGGTAACTACATGCCGTGGTGCATGACTGTAATTCCAGTAACTTGGAAGGATGAGGTAGAAGGATTCTGAGTTCAATGCCAAAGACAACTTGCTCAATTTAACAAGACCTTGTTTCAAATTAAAAAATTAAAAATGGGGCTTGGGGTGCAACTCAGAGGTAGAACACTTGCCTAGCATGTGTGAAGCCCTGAGTTCAAACCCCAACTGCTGCAAATGAAAGAAAGAAAGAAAGAGAGAAAGAAAGAAAGATAGAAAGAAAGAAAGAGAAAAAATAAAGAAGGAAAAAATCCTATATATAAGAAATAATATTTTCAAGCCAGGCGTGATGGCACATGCCTTTAATCCCAGTAATTTGGGAGACAAAGGCAGGAGGATCACAAGCTTGAGGCCAGAGGCAGCCTGCATAACTTAATGAGACCCTGTCTCAAAACACTAAGTAAAAAAGTGGGCTGGGGGTACAGCTCAGTGGTTGAGCACTTACCAAAAGCATATATGAGGCCCTGGGTTCAACTCTCCCATACTGAAAAAAAAGAAATAATAATATTTCCATAGACTTCTATCTTAACAGATGGTTCTCTCACTTCGCTGGGAATTTGCAGCTATAAATTAAGCCTCTGTGAAACACTATCAGCAAAGGTGAGAGAGATTACAAGAGCTTAATTGAACCTGAAGATAAAGAAGAGAGGTGATGAAGAAATAACGCTTTGGTGACATAAGTTTTAAATTGGAGATCATTTTATGTTTGGATAAAGAAAAGTCTCTGAGGACCCTGAGTTCAAATAATTGTTAAAAGTCATAAAACAGTTATCTTTGAATATTTAGAGTGGTATCATGTGAAACAGGAAAGAAATCCATTCCTTGGAACATCTTTATCCATAATTATAATTGTTAGAAAACAATTTGGAAATATAGTTTATATAAATATATTCTGAGGTTTATCTTATTTATTTAATGAATTGTTATTGTTGTTGTTAGGTGCCATTGAGTCTATGTGTGACTCACAGCAACTCTACGCACAACAGACGAAACACTATTGTCCATGCTTCTGTGCTATTCATAGGGTTTTCAATGGTAGATTATTTTTTGGGAGTGAGTTGCCGAGTCCTTCTCCCAAGCCTACAGCACCTAGTTTTCCTGGGCGGTCTCCCATCCAAGTACTAACCAGGTCCAACCCTGCTTAGCTTCCAAGATCTGATGCAATCCAATGCCACAGTGGTATGGCTGCAGACATTTAATGATTTAGCATACATGTATTCACTTTATATCTACCATGTGTTTACTGCTGCCTGAAATTTGGATGAACAAAGGAGATATAAACAGAACCACCATATAACCCAGCCATCTCACTACTAGGAGACACAAAGGAAAGGAAATCAGTATATCTCATGTTTATTAGAGCACTGCTCTCAGTACCTATGATATGAAGTCAACTGATATGTGCATCAGAAGATGAATAAATTAAAAAATGGTATAAATACAAAATGGAACATTATTTGACCACAAAAAGGAACAAACTTCTGTTATTCATGGCAACATGGACAGAACTGAAGGACGTTATGTTAAGGGAATATGAATATAGGTTGGTTTGTATTCATCTTGGTTTTCTCTTGAGAAGTTGTCCTATCAGCTCTGCAAGAATCTGTTTTTCCTGAATTAGATCTGTCTTTAAATATTCTTCTTTAGCCAGCCACAGAAAACCAAATACCACATGTTCTCATTCTTATACAGAAGGTAAAATAGATAATTATACCATGGATTGCCAAAAGAACCAACAGATCCATTCTACAAGTGCAACCAGAGTGCTCTTTGGAAGTAAGGAAGTCTAGACTGTGTCCGACATGTTTTGGACATATTGTAAGGAGGGACCAATCCCGTAAAAGGACATCATGTTTGTGAGAGTGGCAGGTCAACAACAACCAAAAAGAAGACCCTCAACTACATGAATTGACACAGTTGTTGCCACAATGGGCTTAAACATGAAAATGATCAAGTGCCTGGCACAGAGTCAGGGAGAGTTTCCTTCTGTTGTACATAAGGTCACTATGAGTCAGACCCAACTCAATGGCACCTAACAACAGCAACAACAGAAGGAGAACCAGAAGAGAAGGTTGGGGATATTGGATAACTGGTACCAAAATACAATTAGAGAGGAGAAATAAGTAGTAATGTTCTGTAGAACAGTAGAGTGATTACAGTTTATAACATTTTATTGTATTTATTTTATAAAAAACTAGCAGAGAGTAGTTCAGAGATTCTTATCAAAAAGAATTAATAATTTTTTAAGAAGATGGAAATGCCAGTAGCTCTGGTTTGGTTATTACACATTGTATAGATATATCAAACTATCATACTATGCATTTATTGTTGTTGTTGTTGTTGTTAGGTGCCGTCGAGTTGGTATCTGACTTATAGCAACCCTCATAGGGTTTTCAATGGCTGACTGTTTCGGGATTGACTTGGGAGTGGATTGCCAGGTCCTTCTCCCATTTTTGTGGTGCTGGGAATTGAACTTGGGTCCTCAGAGACAGCAGCACAGTGCTCTACCAATGAGCTAAATCCCAGCCCATGCATCTATACAATTAAAAAATAAAATGAAAGACTTTTGAGTGAAAGATGATGAAGACCTGGATTTCTACCATGTGGGGTTCACTCAGGGAAGAGATGCAAAAATAATACTAACTCAGTAAAATGAGCTCCAAGAAAAGATCATTTGTGGTCTAGAGAGTGAAGTGATTCATCTTTATGGAGGAAGACAATTCAGTTGAAAAGAAGATGTCCAGAAGGAGGTGATATTCTAGTTAAATGTTGAGGAAGGATAGGATTTTGACAGAAAGAAGGTGGGCAAAGAGAATCCAAAATAAGACTCTTGACATCAAGCCAAGAAGGTAGGAGGTAGTGTGGTATGCTACTACCGGCAGCCAGTTTGGGATGCTGAAACCCATGCTTTGGAAGGGGACATTGTACGCGCTGAAACTTGAGTGAGAAAGGACCAGGTCGCCAGACACAGTGGTGCATGCCTGTAATCCCAGTGGCTCCAGAGGCAGAGACAGGAAGATTGCAAGTTTGAGTACTAGAGGCAGTCTGTGTAATTTAGCAAGCCCTTGTCTCAAAAAGTAAAAAAAAAAAAAAAAAAAAAAATAGGCTGAGGGTGCAACTCAGTGGTCCAGCACTTGCAGAGCATGCAAGCTCAAGGCCCTGGGTTCAACCCCAAGTACCGCCAAAAAAGAAAAAAAAAGAAAGAAACAAAGAAAAAAAGAAACAAAGAAAGGACCTGGTCCACAGGGGTTTGAAGGTCATGGCCAGAACTTTGGATATTATCCCATAGGCAACAGAAAGGCATGGAAGGACTTCAGCAAAGCAAAGATGAGTACACATTCCATAGAAAACTGCCTGAGCACCTCCATGGACTCTGTGAGCAGATAGAGCATCTTGTGAGACATAAAAGCACTGAGAAGTTGTCAAAAGGGTGCCTCAGGCATCTTCCCAGGTGTGCAGCCTTCCTCACTGAAAACCTACACTCTGAAAAGGATAATTTTGTTTCTCTACTGAGTAAAAGATAAAAAGCCCCCATTATAAACTCCCCATGAAATCTCAGGTTCTCTAGTAGAGATAGAATTGCATTGCTGAAAGTAGCATGTGAGAGGCCCACTTTGACTTTTCCATATTTTATGGAGTATATTTTGTATAATCAGAAGTTCCGGGCTGGAAGAGTCACCAAAGAAAATTTAATTTAACCTTTTAGTTGACACTTGAATTGCTTCTATAAAATTCTGGCTGCAGATTGTCCAGTTTCTGTTTATTTGATAGAGTGACAGGGAACTCATTTTTTGGTCAAATAATAGGGCTATCCAGACCAGTGAGGATAGAGGGTCAGGGTGGCCTGGAACAGGAGCCTGGGTATGGAGGAATTCAGCCCTCAGAGGCAGCAGGACAGAGAAGTCAGATGTGGACAGGCAGGGCACACACTGGGTGAGTGCAGTGATGGGTTCAGGTTCCAAGCGAGCATTTGGAGCTTAAGAAACTGATAGAGACCTCAGCTCATGGGAAAGAGTTGTGTCCAAGAATTGAGAGTCCCACACTAAGCAGAGTCAGCATCCACATCACCAGGATTTGGATACTGGTGCTGGAAAGTGAGTAAAGAGAGCTAAGAGTTCAGATGAAGAAGCTGCTTGGGTCGGTGTTGCTAAAGCCGCAGGCTGAGGTTGGGGACTGTGGTTAAAGAAGAACTGGTCACAGGTTGTCATCACAAGAGTAGGACTGGTTAGGGAAAACGCTCATAGCTGGGCATGGTGGAACACGCCTGTAATCCCAGCAACTCAGGAGGTGGAGGTAGGAGGATCGCAAGTTCTAGGCCAGAGGCATCTGTGTAACTTAGTGAGACCCTGTCTCAAGCTACAATAAATAAATAAAAAGGAAGCTGTGGGTGTATCTCAGTGGTAGAGTATGGGTTCAGCCCATGAGTCCTATGAAAGAAAGGAAGGAAGGAAGGAAGGAAGGAAGGAAGGAAGGAAGGAAGGAAGGGAGGAGAGAGGGAGGGAAGAAAGGAAGAGAGAGAGAGGGAGAGAGGGAGAGAGAGAGAGAGAGAAAGAAAGAAAGAAAGAAAGAAAGAAAGAAAGAAAGAAAGAAAGAAAGAAAGAAAGAAAGAAAGAGAAAGAAAAAGAGAAAGAAAGAGAGGGAGAAAGAGAGGGAGAAAGAGAGAAGGAAGGAAGGAAGGGAGAAAGGAAGGAAGGAAGGAAGGAATAAAAAGGAAAAAGTTCAAGAAAGAGACCATAAAGTATGAAACCTTTGGAGCCAAGTTTCATGGACGATGTCTATAGAGATAAATGAAGGATTTAAAAGAAGTGAGAACCTGCACAGAGCCTGGATAAATCAAAGACAGGAGTATTTGGCACCATTCACAATTCCACATTTTGTGAGTAGCTACTTAATGCAATGCCATGGGGTAGGTGCTCCTGAGCAGGACCAACTCAGGTCTTTCTCTGCAGGGAGCTCATAGTGGACCTTGTCTAATAATAGCACCTATGGCTAATGCATGGCTGTGAGAAGCCTTGATTTGCCTTTAAACTCCATTGTGAATTCTTTTCACGTGGAGGCTTCTCCCAATTTCCTTGCTGCTGCTTTAACTTTGAACTCATGAAAATATTGAATAAAAGTAACCTGTCTGGGTATGTGAAGAAAGTGCATTTTAGCAGCAGGGGGAGTAAGGGTTATATGTGCTGCAGAGAGGGTGGGGGTGGGGGGTCAAAACAGCCCTGCTCTGATCTTTTTAGGAAATTACAGAATGAAAAACAAAAGACAGATTTTCAAACAAGATTTCCTCTCTGAGAGAACATCCTGAGACATCACTATTAGTCATAGATCCATAATTTAAGGGTTCAAAAGAAGTGTCAGAAAACAATTTTCATGCCAATTTTTCAAACTCAAAATGGAGGGATGAAAAATATAGCAGGCACTGAGGTCTTGAACATGCATATTTTTCAGGCCTAATGCCCCAGTGCAGCAATTATAAAAATCTGGTAATTGGGAAATTTCTTTATTAAGATACCTGACATTAAGTCAACGCAGCAGGCAAGGGGCTGGGAGCTTGGCTTTGAGCACAAATTCATTAAAGAAGAATTTGGGTTTTTTTGAGGGGGCCACTGGGGAATAAAACCAGGTCCCTGCAAATACTTTGCAGGCACTCTACCACTGAGCTGTACCCATGTCCCCTTTTTTATTCCTTATCTCAAGACAGGGTCTCATTAAGTTACACAGGCTGCCTCTGGCCTCACATTTGCAATCTTCCTGCCTTTGGTTCCTGAGTTGCTGGGATTACAGGCACATACCACTGTGCCTGGCTAAAGAAAAATTTTAAAGACAGAGCTAATGTAGGAAAAACAGATTCTTGCAGAACTGATAAGACAACTTCTCAAGAGAAAACCAAGATGGATGCAAGTCAACCAGTATTCATATTCTCTCCCTCCTCTCCCTCTCTCCTCTCTCACCCAACTTATGGCCATTGTTGTTGTTGTTGTTGTTGTTGTTGTTGTTGTTGTTAGGTGCTGTCAAGTTGGTATCCAACTCATAGTGGCTCTATATACAACAGGAGAAACACTATTGTCAGTGCTTCTCTGCTGTTCATAGGGTTTTCAATGGCAGATTGATTTTTGGGAGTGGATTGCTGGGTCCTTCTCCCAAGCCTGCAGTATCTGGTGTTCCCAGGTAGCCTTCCATCCAAGTACTAACTAGGCCCGACCCTGCTTACCTTCCAAGATCTGATGGGATAGGATTCCACAGGGCTAAGGCTGCAGGCACTTACAGCAGTGTATACACATAAATACACATGTGAACACACAATTTCAAGAGACCTGTCTTATTTTGTTAGTATGACTAGTCAATGGACCTTAAGCTCTAAAAAGATATCCAAAACTTTAGCATCCATGCAAATTAAAGGAAACCAGAAAATGCAGTGACTATGGTGGGTCAGTGTAAAAAAGGAAGAGCTTCATCTAGATAGGTTGACACAGTGTCTGCAACAATGGGCTTAGACATTAAAAAGATAGTGTGCTAGGCACAATGTAGTGGAGTGTTTCCTTCTGCTGTACATAGGGTCACTATGAGTTAGATCAGACTTGAAAGCACCTAACAAAAACCAAAATCCAACTCCAAGTTTCTATTTGGATAGCTAGTAAGCACTTCAAACTCAACACCAGTCAAACTTACCTCATGCTGTCCCACTGCAACTCTTTTCATCTCCTGTTTTCATGAACTTGGCAAATAGTACGAACATTCACATACATGTGCAAATCAAACAATGTGATTAGTATATTAGCCAGGTTTCCATTCCTGGTGGAAAAAAATCTGAGATAAATAACTTAGAAAGGCTTATTTTGGCTCATGGTTTTCAAGGATAAAGTCCATGGCCTCTTGATCCTGTTGCCTTTGGGCCTGAACAGAACAAGGCAGGACATCATAGCAGGGAGCACCTGGTAAAGGCAGCTGCTCATCTCAGGTGGCCGGGAAGCAAAGAGAGAGATGGGTAGAGACCAGAGTTCCACAGTTCTCCTCATGGATGCACCCCCAGTGACCTAATTTCCTTCCACCAGGCCTCACCTCCTAAAGGTTCCACCTCCTTCTGCAGCACCCCAGCCTGGTGACCAAACCTTTAGCACATGGCTTTTGAGGAACATTTAAGATTCAAACCATAATAGGCAGTGCTGTGGTTTGGATGAGTGTCCCCCAAAGGTCCCTGCATCAAAGTTCCCCATGTGGCACTGTTTGGGAGGTGTTGTGGCCATTTAGGAGGTGGAACCTAGAGGGATGTCTTCATGTTACCGGGGGTGAGCATTTGAAGGGCATTGTGGGACCCTGACCCCTTCCTGTCTCACTCTGCTTGCTGGCTTATGAAGTGAGCCATTGACTTCATCATATGCTCCTGCCATGATGTGCCACCTGGTCTGGAAATAAAGCCTCCAGAACCAGGAGGTAAGATGATCCTTTTCTCTTTATAAGTTGATTGCTTCAGGTATTTTGTTTTAGTGATGGAAATCTGTCTGATATAGGAAGCATCCTTCATATCTGTCTCCTATTTTTCCTCTTTTCCAATCAATTTCTATGTGCTATATAGTCCAGTTCCAGAATAACCCTCAAAATCTACCTACTTATCCATGTTTTCCAAGGTATCATTAATGCTCTGGATTATTGCTACAATCATCAGTTACCAAATGCCCTTACATTCCTTTCTTATTCCCATTTGAATCCATTTTCCCACACTATAGAGGCCTAATTATCCTTTTAAAATGTAAATCTCATTATCTCCCCCTGCCCTCCCCATTGCTTAAAAACTTTCTGTAGCTTTTTGTCACTCTTAAGCTCTTAAGAAAACCAAAATCATTAATGGACCTACATATCCCTTCTTGAAAAGACCGTGGACTTACAAGTGCTGCTCTTTTCCTCTGCATTAGTATTTCTTCTTATAGATCCTTGGATTTGCCATCTGTCTGTCCTCAAGACCTTCCCACATTCTTTTCCCTTTGCTTAGAACACTCCTATTTATTCCTTAAAAGTCAAAGTCATTTCCATATCACTTAGAAATTAAAGTTACGTCTACAAGAAAGCTTTTGTTAGCCAGCCTCCTAGGCTGAATAGGTTCTCAGCTTTAAGCTTCCTTGACATCACTTTTATCATTGTTGTTGAAATTAGTTGTTTAATAATTATCCATCCTGCTAGAATTGTAGATGTTTCCTATTAACCAATGTGTCCTTGAGTCTGAAGCAGTATCTGAAACTGAATCCCCAAGAATCATTTGCAAAATGGGTAAGTAAATTGTGTGGGTGATTTTTGATCTCTTGGAATCTTAGTGGGTTATTCTGATAAAACAGATGGACCCAAAGTAAATGTGAGATTCAGAGCCTGGATTCTGAAAACCAACTTCCTGAGTCAATGGAGGAAAAGAAAGGGAAAATGTGGCTGCCTACAAATTTAATTAAAATGAATTACTGCTGAGTGTAGCTCTAAAGGGTGACTTTGATCTTAGGCTTTGCAAAGAGAAGTAGACTACCCAGAACAAGAAATGTGGCCCTCTTTTTCTACTCTGTATTGTGGAGGTTGTTCCTGAAATATATTATTGAGGTCTGAGATTCTGGGACTTTATATATTTGAATAGTCCGGAGGTGAGAGAAGAGGATGTCAAAGGGGACGGGAAACCATGGAAACCATGAAGTATTGCTGAAGGAGCTGAGGAAGTACTGGGGAAGTCTATTCAAAAATCAAAAGAATTCTTATGCTTGTAATGAAAGTGGTCATGTCTCCTAGAAGAGGAGAGATAAGAGAGCCCATGGGTGAATTTAGAATGGAGCCAGATGATGCCTTTCTACAGGGAGAATAATTTTGACTAACTATCTTTAACTGTGAAATAAGTCCTACACCCAAATAAAAGAACATTTTAGAATAAATATTGTCTAGTGGCTGAAGAGGTAAACCTGGAAGGTTATGAGGTTCCTGTGGCTTGGATTGGTCAAATATAGACTGACTGATCACATGGTGCTAATATTCAAGAATGGCTGGGGGTTGGTCATAAGGCAGCACTAGCTTCACATTCAATTGACTTTTATTTGGGAAAATACGCTCCTGGAATTGTGCTGGGCTTTTTCATACATGTTGACTCATTTGTGCCACACCATAGCTTAGGTAGATACATACTTTTGTAATCTCTGCATTGCAGAGGAGGAACGTGGCTCTGGGGACTATATCAAAATAGCTTGGCTGATAAATGTTCTTTCCCAGATCCTTTCTTATTTTTCTAATGTCACTTAAACACCCTTCCAGGGTTCATGTTCTTTATTTTTACCATGTGGGGCTTGATACCAAACACAGCTAACATATTTAGAAACTTAGCCACAGTGATAATCCCTTCTTACATCTGAACAAAAAGACAAAGTCTTCAAAGTAGATCATTTCTCATTACCAACTGTAGCTCAGACTGTGGAGAACAAAGAAAGGAAGTAGTAGTGGTGGCTTTCTAATTTACTATTTTATTCATATTTCTGAAGGGTAGAAGTACCAACTTGGCAACAGGAGAGGTTGTGACTCAAGCCATTAAAGGGGAAACCTGGAAAATTATGAGCAAAACTTCATTATACTCATAATTTGGCTAAAAATAAGAGCATACAGCAGCTAAGGGAAAACATGAGCCACAGATATTGGATTTCAAGTAGACAAAGTTGAAAAATGAATATGTGAAGTAATATTAGTGTACATGAAGACAGGAAAGAAATGGATGGAGTTAATAACCTAATGCATCTGGAAAAGTAGAAGAACTATTCAGTGATTAATAGAAATGGAAGTGGAAGAAAATAAATGAATAAATAAAGAAAAGAACAAATGGCCAATAATGTGATATACTAAAATACTGAACTGTCATCAAAGATATAAAAACACAGGAACTGGTATGTAAAAAAAAAAAAAGGCAAGAACAGAATGTATACGGCAAAAATAGGGATGAACGGTGTCTTGAAACAATGTGAGAAATGTATAATTGATGGAAAATATGTAGCTTTCAAAACCAGTATGAAATTAGTATAGCAATAGGACAGCCCCAAAGGCATTCATTGGATAGACAATCAGAGTAACCCAAGATAGTGCTGCAATATAGCAGACAAAGAAGGTGGGAGGTGCTATATTCTAGAGATATTGTTTTCTTTCTGAAGGAGGAAGGCCAAATGATTTGAAAGAATAGGGAGGCAGGCTAGATGTGGTGGCACATCCTCTAATCCCAGCAACTTGGGAAACTATTGCAGAAGGATCACAAGTTCGAGGGCAGAGGCAGCCTGGGCAATTTAACATGACTCTGTCTTGAAATAAAAAAATTAAAAAGGGCTGGAAATATGGTGGTAGAGTTCTTACCTAGTACAAAGCTCTGGGATCAGTCCCCAGTACCACACCCCTGCATCCCACTCTCTCCCTCCACAAAAAGAATGGAGAGGAATATGTGAAAGAGGATAAGTGGACATTTGTGGTGGGGAGCATGCTTTTGGGGTTAGAATCCTGGCAGAATGATGTAGAGAAGACGTGTTCTTTGCAAAGTTTCCTATTGGAACCCCAGTGTTTCCTCTGTTGAGCAGGAATAACAATATTCCCACTGTGGAGTACCTTTGTGACCATCTGATATGAAAAGTGAGTTTAATGGTCTGACAAACTGCATCCTACCAGGAAACCAGTCCAACAGCAAAGCAGAGTGGTATACTGAAAGGTGCCATAACAAAAATGAACTAGGCAAGGGCAGGAAATTTACCCTGACAGAGCCTTTGCACTGTTTTAGGCACAAATGTACATTATTTCTTTTAATCCTCAACTCTATGAATGTGATTATTTCTCCACATTTCAGGAAGGCAAATGGGAGTATTGTTTTAGCTAGGTGCCGTCAAGTTGGGTCTGACTCGTAGCGACCCTATATATAGGAGAATGAAACACTACCCAACACAGTACAATGCACACGATCTTTTTTATGTCTGAGCCCATTGTTGCAGTCACTGTGTTTCTTATCATTTTGAGTCATGCCACATATGCAAAAGGAGATCCCAGAGGCTTTACTCCATTCCCATCACTAAGGTCGACTCTACTTTGAGGGGGCAACTCTTCCCTAGTTGTTTCTCGAATGCCTTCCAGCATGGGCGCCTCATTTTCTGGCACTACATTTGACAGTGCTTCTCTGCTATTCACAGGGTTTTTCAGTGGCAAATTGTTTCATGAGGGGCTCCCAGCCCCTTCTCCGTAGTCTGTCTTAGTCCAGAAGCTCAACTGAAACCTGTTCACTTTGGGTGGTCCTGCTGGTATCTGAAATACTGGTGGCATAGCTTTCAGTATCACAGCGACACGCAAATCCCCACAGCATGACAAGCAGACAGACATGTGGGGGAAATGGAGGTATAGATAGCTTAAATTAAAGATCTTTAATCTTGTCACTAATGATTGGTATATCTGGAAATCAAACCTCCATTTCTGAACACAAAAGCACTGGTTTTCGTATCAAAATGACTTAAATTCCAACATATGAGATATTTTAATCCATCCTGTTCAGATGCTTGAAATCCATGATCTTGCTCTTAACTCTTCAGTGCCTTGTGCTTGTCCTTGAACTTGAAGAGTTCTGTTTTCATGCTATTGTTTTTACCTCCAATCCACAAGATGGAGAAAAGACTCCCAGTAGTAGGTATCGTAGAAGTCCATGAGGGTAAAAACTCACCCTTGCTCTTGGTTTCTACACCCTCCTATCCCAGTACATATTCCATCAGACAGAAGGCAGAAACAGGAGTTACAGGGACTCCAAAAGCCAATGGCAGCAAAGGAGGGCAGCAAGTAACTGGTGGAGAGCTCTGGGGGTCTTTTATGCTCCATCTTTCTATCAGTTCAGCCAGCAGATCTTTAATCTAGTTAGAAAACTTCAGCCCCAGATGGATGTGGGCAGCCTTTAGAAATGTATTTTCGGCAAGGGAGGTGTCAGGATAGATTCATGAAAGGTACTTCATGCCTCACAAATCGCCCTGAATATTTCATGTACATTAAAAAATTAGTAGACAAAACTGGAGTGGTGGCGTATAATTTACCTAGACTTGCTACATGTTTTTGATACAGAGTAAGGCAGAAGATTTATCTTTGGGCACAGTGAGCTGCACTTGGAACAAAAAAGCATTGGTTCTGTTAGCGCCCATCAGAGAAGATAGCAAAGGAGTAGCCTGGTGGTGAGACAGTAAATATGAGCGTAACAAAGAGAAATATTAGCTTCATTTTTCTTTATCTTCAACAGAGTAGATTGCTAAGAATCTGCTTTCCAAAGGATGAGATAGCATTGCCCATGTATGAATGAGCTCAAAAGGTATAAACAAGGGAGTCTGATGGCCTAATTCAGGCGTCCAGCGGGAATCTACCTCCTTGCAGATAATGAGATCATATTTGGAGTAGATATGCCATCGAGCAAGAAAATGAATTTAATAGAAATATCACTGCTATTTACAACTAAAGAAATACTGGTAAAATATGCTGAAAAGAGAATGAATTCACTGTCTGGGACCTTTTTTATGTTTGGGAAAGCACTTAGTATGTGACCCTCATCCTGTGGATAAATGTAATATGAGTTTATAGTAATTCAAACCTCTGAGTTACATTTAGCTAGGGTTGAAAGAGTTTGAAAATTCAGCCTTGAGCTACATTTACCATCTGAAAAATCAGTGTCTTGCATTTATTTTCTACCTTTCTAGGTTCTAAAACCCTCAGAACTTGGCTCCCATTTCTTTTCTTTTTCCAAGTTTGTGTTACAAGGACACTCATTTGCCTGCAACTCTGAATAAGACTGGGTCTTGATTAATAATGAAAAGGAGCATTTCTTTTGCTAATGGAAAATCACACATGATAGGGAAATTTAATTTTTTCATTTGGTACTTTGGCTTTCCTGCACAGGGATATGTTTTCTCAGAGACCTCCTGTTGGTGATGAATTCAGAGGTTATTGACATACACTTGCAGAACACACGGATTAATTTCTACAAATAAGCACTAAAGTAGATGTGTTTCTGGAACATCCTCAGGTGCTCTTATCTCTGTGTAAGCTGGATCTCCAGGGATCTATTTTCTTTGGAAAATGTTGGAAAAATAACATAGAGTAATCAGCTATTTCTTTTAATTGTAAGAAATCAAGGAAGGAGAAATGGTGGATTAGAAAAAAGAGTGTGACAGGAATTGCAGATTATGGTGACCTTTCCATAGAGGCAACCATGATAATTTGCTTTTGAGTTAGTACCTTCCTTGGGCATGTTTACAAGAATGTATCCTTAGTGTCACGTAGCCTATCTGTAACATTTACCTCCATTTAGCTGATGAGCAAACTGATTCTCAGAGAGCTGTAATGAGTTATCAGGGTCATTCAGCCTTTACGTAGCAGAATCAGGGTCTGCTCATTGGATTGATAGCCACACCCCATGAATGCTGAGGCTCAGGTACCTGATAGAAGTGGAGACCTAGGCAGAGCCACAGCAGCCAGAGAAGTCCCTTCCTTCCCAGGTACCTGATTTCCTGTCTTCTCCAGTGAGAAGCCTAGACTCCTTTTATGGATATGGGAAATAAAATGAGATGAATGAGCCTGAGACTTAAATTGTTATAAAACTATTAAAGAGAAATCCGTCTTAAGTTATCACCTAAGGGGCCAGTAAAAATTGGTCGTCATAGAGGTGGATTTTTAAATAAAGGTTGAACAAAATTACACTCAGATCCCTAGGGATGCTTCTAAATAATCTTTTCAAACAGAGGGTTACATAGCGAGGTGACCTTCCTGCCTCACTACCTATAAGTTTTGTACCAAAATGTCCTGTACCTAGCAAGGCTCAAAGAATCTGCCTTCCCTCTGGATACTTCAATGTCTCCTGGGTTTTCAAGTATCTTGCCCAGTGAAATGCACTAATGTAGGGGTGGGGAAGGAGGTACTGCTTCCCTAAAAACTGGGGGCTCATCTAAAATTCAACCCTTAAAAATCCAGGATCCTTGGAAAATCTTTTATTTTAGCAAACATCTGCATATGTAACAATCTCTAGCTCCTAACCCCCATCTCCAACATACTACTTTGCTTAAAAGCCTGCACGACCTGCCCTGGCTTTCACAGTGCATTATTCTATCTTCAGCATCATTTCCTGGCTCTTTGTTATGCTCCACTGGCCCCTACATATGTCCAAGAGCCCACACTTAAAGACCACATTCAATGTTATGATTTGCCAGACCTATTGCAAAAGCATCTTGGCATCTGATCCTGCCTGACCTTGGAAGCTAATCAGGGTCAGCCTACTTTGTCTTTGAATGGGAGACTGCTTGAGAATATCAGGTGCTGCAGGATAAGGGAAGGACCTGACAACCCCCTGCCAAAACCATCTGCAATTGAAAACCCTAGGAATAGCAGAGAAGCACTGAAAATAGTGCTGGCTATGGCAGAGTATCAGGAGTTTTTCGTTCTGTTGTACATAGGGTTGCTGAGTTGCACCAGGCTCAATAGCACCTAACAACATTACAAAACAGATATATTTTTTGCTATTTTAAGCCCTATGACCACCTTAGCAGCAACTCACCATGCAGGTTTATAATTACCTAAGATTGAATCTGTCAGGCTGGGCTGTGGCTGAGACATTTCTTCCCCCATGCTTAGTAGACACTGTGGCCCACTGGAAGGAGACAGTAAGTATTTATTGAATGAAGAATGAGGAGATAATGATTGGATGAAAGGCTTGTTCTCTCTGCAAAAGTGGCGGGAACCTTCTGTATGCCCAAGTCGCATCTGGGCATTGCTCCATCCCCTGGCTCTCTCCCACCCTCCCCTGAGAGCTCACATATCCCAGCCTATCAAGTCTCAATTTATAGTATGCTTCCTCTATAAACAGAACTCTAGAATCTGTTCCAGGGAACATATAGGTTAGGGAGTCAACATTTCTGGATTGTTCAGTGGATGTGGGAAATAATGAAAAAGAGCATGAGCCTCAGGAAGTTACACATCGGCAGTTTAAGCGCAAAGACCCCTCCTTCTGGGCCTCATTTTTTTTTTTTTCATCTTAAGTTGGAAGCAAAAGAGAATGAGAATTTAATTATCTGAATAAAGAGGTGCAGGCTAATGAACTTCATCTTGCACATATGGGAATAAGACTACAATAGATGAGTTCCAGCCAATTGAATGCCAAGTCTGTTTGCCTAGTGACAGGCCAGAGGAAGTAAGTCCATCTACCCATTTCTGAGGTGTGCCAGTTCTCAAGTATGCCTTTTCTCAAACCAACATGTCTGCCATTTACCTGAAGAGTGAAACTTAAGCCTTCGGAATCAGCAAGAGGCAGCCACAGAGATAAGCTCATCATGTGTCATTGTCCTCCTTGTTGTTGTTGTTAGGTGCCGTCGAGTCGGTATCCGACTCATAGCGACCCTCTGTACAACAGGGGAAACACTATTGTCAGTGCTTCTCTGCTGTTCATAGGGTTTTCAATGGCAGATTGATTTTTGGGAGGGGGTTTCCAGGTCCTTCTCCCAAGCCTACAGCTTCTGGTGTTCCCAGGTGGTCTCCCATCCAGGTAC
>VMDO01014274.1:35264-55323 GCA_007922755.1 Pedetes capensis | reverse complement strand
CATAAATATCAGAAGTAGACTGTCAGTTTCAACATCAACCAAAATGTCCTGCTAGGACTTTTAATTAGGATTGTGTTGAACATATACAGCAATTGCAGGCAAATTACATTTTTATAATATGGGTGTTTGTAA
Organism: Pedetes capensis; assembly: GCA_007922755.1. NCBI lineage: Eukaryota > Metazoa > Chordata > Mammalia > Rodentia > Pedetidae > Pedetes > Pedetes capensis. Next base: position 55,191 of record VMDO01014274.1, on the reverse strand, counting down.
CATGCATTTTTTCTAAATTTGCTTTTTAGTCCTAGTGGTTGTTTTAGAGTTTCCAAAGAATTTTCTATGTATAAAAAATCAATTCATCTTTTAATAAGATTTTCTTTCTTTCTTTCTATTCCACCCATGTGATTATTTTCTACCCTGCTCACACTCATTAGGACCCTGAAGACAATGCTGAATAGAAGTAGTGAGAATGGACATCCTTGCTTTGTCCCTGATCTGAGTGAGAAAACATTTAATCTTTCCTCATTAGGTATGATATTATCTGTAGATTTTTCATAGCTGAGTTTTATAGATTGAGGAAGTTCGCTTCATTTTTTTTGTTTTCTGAGAGGTTTTTTTTCATATCCTGAGATATGGAATTTGTCAAATGCATTTACTCAATGTATTGCAATAATTATATGATTTTCCTCTTTCATCTGTAAGCATGATAAATTACATTGACAAATCTTCCAACAATAAACCAACCCTGCATTACTCTTGTAAATTACTTGGTTATGACTGCATGTGTACTATACATATACTGTATTAATCTGTTATTAATACCACAGACTAAGTTATAAAGAAAGCTTTATTTCAGCTCTTGATTCTGGTCCAAAGTCTAAAAGCCAGATCTAGTCTTCTTTCTGGCAGAGTGCTGAGGCAGTACAGGACATCATACAGTGAGAGCCAGGAAGCACATGCATGCATATGTGTGTCCTCTGGTTCATCTTAAAAAGCATCTGGTGTTCTTATAAAGACTCCAGTGTTCAATCAAGGGGCCTCCACCTTGATAACTTGATGATCTTATCTAATTCTAATTATTTCCCAAAGGTCCTACCTCTAAACCCCATAGTTAACTATGTTTTCACCATCTTACTACCCCACAATGGCAATTAAACTCCAACATAAGTTTTGGAAGAGAAAAAAAAATGCTCATACCATTGTTGTTGTTGTTGTTGTTGCCATTGTTGTTAGGTGCTATTGAGTTGGTCTGACTCATAGCAACTCTACATACAACAGAACAAAACACCCCCGAAATTCTGTGCCTGCACACAATCTTATTTATGTTTAATCCTGTTGTTACAACCGCTATGCCAATCCATCTAATTGAGGGTCTTCCTTTTTTTGTTGACCTGTCACACTCACAAACATGTATCTTTCTCCAGGGATTGGTCCCTCCTGACAATATGTCCAAATAGCATAAGGAATAGTCTAGCTATCCTTGCTTCCAAGCAGCACTCTGGTTGCACTTCTTCTAGGACAGATCTCTTGGTTCTTTTGGCAGTCTATATATTTATATAATGTATGTATATATACATATATACATAATGTGATAGTTAATTTTAGTTGTTAAATTGATTAAAGGATATACCTGATAAAGCACTTTTTCTAGGTATGTCTGTGAGGTTGTCCCCACAGATTAGCACTTGATTCAGTGGACTAAGTAAGGACGACCACCCACCTCAACTTATATGAGCAGGTGCTATCCTATTTGATAAAGGCCTGGATAGAATAAAAAGAGAGAAGAGAGATAAATTCGTTCTCTCTTGTGGATCTGGGACAATCTTCTCCTGCCTTGGGTGTCAGGAACCCAAAATTCCCAGCCTCTGGAATCTGACACTTGAACCAATAGCTTTCCCATTTCTCAAGTCTTAGCCTTGAACAGAGTTACATCACTGGCTGGCCCATCCCTGGAAACATTCAATTTGAGCTAAACTAACCTGATTCTCCTGGGCTGGGATTTAGTTCAGTTGGTAGAGCACTGCACTGCAGTCTCTGAGGTCTCGAGTTCAATTCCCAGCACTGCAGAAATGGGAGAAGGGCCTGGAAATCCACTCCCAAGGCACTCCCAAAACAGTCAGCCATTGAAAACCCTATGAGGGTCGCTATGAGTCAGATACCGACTCGACAGCACCTAACAACAACAACAACCTGATTCTCCAGTCTTCAGGGGGACTTGACAAGACTTCTCAGATTCCATCATCAAGTGAACCAATTCTAATAAGTCCTCTCTCATGCATTTATTCACTTGACCTAAATCAGATACAAACTGCAAGAAATTGAAGGACTTCTCAGAACCAGCAGATGAAAGAAGAGAGATGATCAAGAGTAGAACTGACACTTTTTAGCCCCTTCTCACTAAACTTTTCACCTGCACTCTGTTGAGATTTGGTGTCAAATGCCAGTTACTATGGCAGCTGATGGCAACTTCATTCTTTGAAATGCCTAGGCCAAAAACCATGGCATCACTATTGGCTTTTACATTTCATATCCAATCCACCATAAAATCCTATAGGTTTTGCTTTCAAATATACCCAGAATCTGACCAATTCTATTACTATCAATGCTCTCACTCTATCCAAGCTACCATCCTTTCTCAGCTAGATTCCTGCATCAGCCTCATAAGTAATCTGTTTCCATGAATACTTCTATATAGCCTGGGCTATAGCTGGAGTAGTTATTTTAAAACTGAGGCAGAACTTGGAACTTGTCTGCTCAAATCTTTACAGAAGCTTTTGTTTGAATTTTAAAAACAAAAAACTAAAACTCAGTCTCTCATAATGGTGGATATAGTTTACATGTATATGCACATGACCATCAGCATATGATGCTACCTACCATATGGTCCAATACCAAGTCTATATTTATGCACTGGGCAGGATAGGGCACTCCCAACATCTAGATGATATGACTCTATGGAGCCAGAAAGTCTCCCTTACTCCCAAATGTCTGCCTTCCTCTTGCTGTGGGGTAACAGAAATGAAACCAAAGGGATCTTTATGTCTGACTTTATGACTTTAATTTTTGTTGGATAATAAATGTCTTTTGAGGAGCAAAACTGTATGTTGTTAGAAATTTTTTTATATTTAAGAGTATATGAATTTCTCATACCCTTTGGCAGTAAACTTTGATAGAAGAATAGTCATAAAGATAGAAAATAGTAGTAATGATAAAAGGTAATGGAATAAAATCTTACAGAATAAGGAGGCAGAAGACACAAACTTCAAACTTCAGCTGCATTATAATTTTCTGAAGGACCAAAACTAAAAGTGATTCATATTAAAAATTTAATGGCTTTTTAAAAATTAATTTGAAAAATAATAGCATATGGTTGTTGCACAATTTAAGTAATGCAAAAGTATATAAAGAATAAAACCTTCATCCCCACTTCTAATTCTATCCCCAACACCACCAGGATACGCGATTTTAACACTGAGACATGGTTTAATTAAAAGCATAGCCCAATGGTAAATGGGCTAAAACTTTTAAATTCCTTTTTTCTTTTCTTTTCTTTTCTTTTCTTTCTTTCTTTCTTTCTTTTTTTTTTTTTTTTTGCTATATCTTACTATGTATCCTAGTAAGCTGGCCTCAAATTCACAACGCTGCCTCAGCCTCCCAAGCACACTGGGAATACAGGTGTATGCCACCACACTCAGTTTCAATTCCATTCTTTACTCAGGTTGAGGCTACTTTTGAAAAACTAATAGATTTCTATAGAATATTTGAAGGTGGGTATTTTATTGAAAAGGAAAAAAGAGGATTAAATTCAAAAGATCTCTCATTACATCTCTGACAAACTAGCTTACTAAGCAATTTTATGGTTCAGTTTAAGATTGTTGTCAAAGGTCATAAGGAAGGACATAAGATGCTATTTTCTAAGTAGAAATTTGCACAATTATTTCTCTTGTTTTTTACATTGAAAATTGTTGTTGTTGTTATTAGGTGCCATCGAGTCGTGTCTGACTCATAGTGACCCTCACGGGGTTTTCAATGGCTGATTGTTTTGGGATTGCCTTGGGAGTGGATTGCCAGGTCCTTCTCCCATTTTTGCGGTGCTGGGACTAGAACTCGGGACCTCAGCCACTGCAGAGCAGTGGTCTATCAAGGGAGCTAAATCCCAGCCCCACATTGAAAATATATTTACATAAATGATAAGTTACTGCAAACTTCTGAGGTTGAATTCTGTTAAACTCTTACCCAGTGATAAGCTCTGTGCTCAGGTCATGAGTCATCCTCCAAAAAAGCCCTCATAAGAAGCAGAGAGCCTGCAGCTGTAGCCCTGTGGCAGCCGATCCTGTCAGATCTCAGAAGCTAAGCAGGGTTGGGCCTGGTTAGTACCTGGATGGGAGACCACCTGGGAACACCAGAAGCTGTAGGCTTGGGAGAAGGACCTGATAACCCCCTCCCAAAATCAATCTGCCATTGAAAACCCTATGAACAGCAAGAGAAGCACTGACAATAGTGTTTCCTCTGTTGTACAGAGGGTTGCTATGAGTTGGATACCAACTCGATGGCACCTAACAAGAACAACAACAAGAAGCAGACAGATTTACTCTGGTTTTATGCATGAGAAAGCCAAGGATTGAAAATCTTAACACTTGCACCTGGGGCACACAGTAAGTGACAGGGTGGAAACTGAGAGGCATCTTGGTCTGGGGAGGCAACACTGCATGTTGTTTAATAGTTTGGGACTTTAGGTCCTATAAAAATGTGTCCAAGTCCCAGTTTTGCCAATAATGCTAGCCACTAACCACCTATCTCTCATTTTAAGCAACATCAAATAACATTTTTAGAATCATAATTAAGACCTTACAAATTACTTGTAAGGAATTTCCAAAACTCAAAAAGAGAATATGTTCAAACTAGAATTTCTTTGATTTAAGAAAGTATTCACATATCACTTTCAAGTACTAATTCTTTCTCAGTCAGGTCTTCATACTTTAAAACATCCCACTCCCCTCCTTTTTTGGCTTTTAAGAATCTCTCTACATAACCCGCTTGCTCAACATGCGGCGTTGGTGGTATAGTGGTGAGCATAGCTGCCTTCCAAGCAGTTGACCCGGGTTCGATTCCCGGCCAACGCACTCTCAGCCACTCCCCTTTTGGGAGAAGGACCTGGCAACCCCCTCCCAAAAATCAATCTGCCATTGAAAACCCTATGCACAGCAGAGAAGCACTGACAATAGTGTTTCCCCTGTTGTACAGAGGGTCGCTATGAGTCGGATACCGACTTGACGGCACCTAACAACAACAACAACAACTACATAACCCAGATTGACCTTGAACATGCAATCCTCCTGCCTCTGCCTCCTGAGTGCTGGGGTTATAGGCATGTACCACTAAATTTTTTTTTTCCCTAAAACAAATGAGAATTTTTTCCTTTTTTTCTTTCTCTTTCTTCCTTCCTTTCTTTCTCTCTCTTTCTTTCTTTTTTTCTTTCTTTTTTGGAAAATGGAAGAATAATCAAAGTAATGGAGTTGCTAATGTCAATTTAGCAGATTATAACTTTGTATACCTAAACCCCGTAACCATATCATTGATCTCTTGAACATGAGGAATGAAATAGAAACCAAGAGCATGGCTAGAACTAGAACCTAAACAAAAGTCAGAAGGCAAAGTGCTAGACTGGGATGGGGTATAAATTAAGCAAACAGATATAGCTGAACATATTTAGAAATGAAGTAAAGATCATATCTCATTTATCTCAGATTTTATTCATCTGATTGACAGTGGCTGTCTGGAGGCTGTGCTGAAAGGGATCCTGGGGCTCTTTTGGACTCAGAAACTGTTATGAGGATGTTGATGTCTATCTTGGGCGTAAAGTAGGGAATGGCAACATACATGTTATGCATTTGCTATCTCTTTTCTGTGGGACGAAGAGAAAATAAGGACTAATAATCACCAACTGACTGGGGTTTGGCTCAGTTGGGAGAGTGCTGCTCTGTACTCTCTGAGGCCCTCTGTTTGATCCCCAGTACCACAAAAATGGGAGAAGGATGTGATAGTCCACTCCTGAAACAATCCCAAAACAATCAGCCATTGAAAACTCTGAGGATCGCTATGAGTCAGGCCAGCTCAGTGGCACCTAACCCCAACAACAATAGTCACCAAGTACTTGATTGGCATTAGGCGTTTCATATACATTCTCTTATTAAATCTTCATGAATCTATTGAGGTGAAAATCATAAGCCATGTTTTAGATAAGGAAATCCTTTTCTGAGCAAGTATCTGGTTGTCATTCACAGAGAAAAAACACAGAGAAAAAATAATAACTGGGGTAGAGGGAAGGGAAGGCAGTGAGTGTGCAATGCCCACTCACACTTATGAAAAATGAGTGAGTCAATGACTGTCACTTAGGAAGGACCTCTGTTCACCAATGTCCTCCCATTCCACTGCTTCCAGTATTTCTAACGGTTCTTATTCCTAAGTATTACAAATATTCTGTACTTTAAACTGTCTTATTCCTCAAGTTGTACCATTATGCTAATTATAACCTCTTATAATGTGGGAATACTTTTTCCCTTGTGAAGTTATGTTACAATTTGAAAAATACTTCAGTCAAATTCTCTGATTACTTCTCCTAGACCACAAAGAAGCTATTTTAGAATAATCAAGAGGAAAACATGCTCGCCCCAGTAAAGAACTCATTGTCAGCTGTATCAGTACCTTGGTCTGCATCTTGGATGAATCATCTCTTACCCAAGGGCCTACATTTTTGCCTTGGGGAGTTGGACCAATCTGTCTATGCAGACCCCTGAATGCTGTGATTTCTCCAAGTTCAAAATCAATTCTTACTAGAAAAAGTCATAAAGGCTTTACTATGTCAAGTCTAACCATTAATAATGTTGGAAACAAAGAATAAATCTTTTGTTTCTTTTTTTCAAATCATGTGAGATATTTTAAGACTTATTGGACATCTGACACCTGAAAGCCTCCTGGCTGAGACTAGGGACCCAAGAAGAGTAACTCCTTCATTCAATGTCTGTATACCAAGCACTAGCTATGAACAAGGTACTGTGGGGATGTGAGGGGAACTTAAAGTTGTATTAAGCATAAATTTATTCTAAAATTCCTGAATGATAAAGGTATATGAGTAAACTACATAGCAAAAAGTAGAAATAGTCATAAGAGTTATACAGATAATTTCTATGGATGGTAAAAAAAAGGGCATATTATCTCCTGAGGAACCATGGAAGGGATCAAAGAAGTCTCCATGGATTGAGCCTTGTGAGCTGGTCTTCAAAAGTTAAGTCCTGACCAAAGAGAGAAGAGCATGAAGAAGGTGATACAAGTAGATCGTCCACTGTGAGCAGAACAAGGTGTGGGAAAGTGAGTGAAAAGAGTAAAAGTTTATTTTGGCTGGGCTGAAAGGTTCCAGTTGTACATGACAGTACAAAAATAACAGTTTTCAGTGCCAAACAAAGAAATTAAAGACTTCGTTGTCTTTTTTCTTTTTTAAATTTTATTTTATTATTTTTTCTTTTTTCCCTGTATTAATAAATGTTGTTGGGGGAGAAAGTAGTACAGCACTTGCTTTTTTCATTATGAAACTATTACATACCTTTTGGTCACACTTTTCTCAACTTACAAAGCTTATGGTACCTTTTGACTAATATGTAGTAAAATTCATATGCATATATAGCTTATATTCCCCTATTTTTCTCAAGTACTCATGAAGTTGCATCATTTACTTTGAGATTATCCTATCCCCTTTTATCCCTTTACATTATTTCTCCTCCCCATCCCACCTTCCACAACCTTGGCTTCCCCTTGTTAGTCCCTTCCCTCCTTCTTTCTAAGTCTTTGTATTTTCCCTTCTTTGCTAAGTTTAATTGTGCATTTTTATAAATCTACTTATGCATAGATTTTTTCTCCTTTAAGTAAGATTCATCTCCCACATATGAGTGAGAACGTAAGGTATTTCTCTTTTTGAGCCTGTGTGTTCGTTTACTCAAGATGATATTCTCCAGTTTCATCCATATTGCTGCAAATGACATTTTCTAAATTCAATCTTTCTGAATGTTGTTGTTACTTTGAGTCATGTCCAACCCATAGTGATCTTCAAAGAGTTTTCAATGGTTGATTGTTTGGGGATTGCCTCAGGAGTGGATTAGTATGTCCTTCTCCCATTTTTGCAGTGCTAGGAATTGAACCTGGGACCTCAGAGCCTGCAGGGCAGTATTCTACCAACTGAGGTAAATGCCAGCCTCTTTCTGAATAAGAGAATAAAATTTTAGCCATCTGCCAGATTATTTTATCAGTGGGATGTCAGGTGAATTGGGTAGAAGAGATCCTGGACAAGGGGTATCAATTAGATGTACCTCAAAGACCCACCAAGACTTAACAAGCACCTCTTTGTCATCATGAGAGTGAGAATAGAGATAGGGAGGTGGAGGCAAAAACAACTAATGATCACAGTATGGAATAACACCTAATGGGTGCTTACTATGCACCCAGCATTATTCTGAGAATAGGTGATCAGCTTACTTAATCTACACTAGAATCCTATGAGATAAGCTTTTTTTTTTATTGGAAATTTTTCATGTACAACTTAATGTGTTTCATTCTGACATGCATTTCATTGTGACATTTCCATATATGCATTTTACTGTGCATTGCACAGATAACTTCCCCCTTACCCTCTTGTGCACCTCCTCCCCCCTCTCCTACTCCCTCCCCAAAGACCTCTTGAGATTCTACTTTCATGTCCTTTTGTGGGATTATTTTTTCTATAAACCCTTGCATCCTAATTATGATTTAGGTCAAAATTTTTTTTCTGTAGTGATTTTTACATTTTTTACATTTTCAATAGTATTACATAAATAATCTAAGCCATTTGTATTATTACCATTCTTTGCTATTGGTGGAATTATTATAATTATTTCCCAAACTATTAAAGTTGGGCTGTTTACTTTGAGGTAGCCCTCTCTCTCATTCCTTGCTCCTCCTTGTCCCTCCTCCCCCTCCCGTCTTCTTCCATTATTTCTTCCTTTTGCTAGATCCCTCCCTCCTTCTTTCTGATCCCTAAATTGCCCCTTCTGCACTAAGTTGACTTTAGCTTTTTATTATGTTCCAATTTCTGTATAGGACTTTTTCCTTCTCTTAAGTTTGATTCAGCTCCCACATATGAGTGAGGACATGTGGTCTTTCTCTTTGGGGGCTTGTGTTCATTCACTTAAAATAATTTTTTCCAATTCCATCCATTTTGCTGCAAATTACATTATTTCATTTTTTTGATTGCTGAGTAGTATTCCATTGTGTATATGTACCATTTTTTTTTTATCCATTCTTCTGTTGTTGGGCACTTTGGTTGATTCCATATCCTTGCTATTGTGAAAAGCACTGCATTGAACATGGAGATGCAGGTGTCTCTGTAGTATGTGACTCATCTCCCTTTGGGTATATTCCCAATAGTGTTGCAGCTGGGTCATATGGTAGATCTATTTTTTGTTTTCTAAGTTACCTTCATATTGATTTCCACAGTGGTTGGACCAATTTATAGCTCCACCAGCAGTGTAAGAGGGTTCCCTTTTCTCCACAGCCTCACCAGCATTGTTGTTATTTGTTTTATTGATCTTGCGCATTCTTACTGGAATAAGGTGAAATCTCAGCATTGTTTTTATTTGCATTTCCCTAATGGCTAGGGACATTGAGCATTTTTTTCACGTGTTTCATGGCTTTACGAGCCTCTTCATTTAAGAATTGTCTGTTCAGTTCCTAAGAGGTAAGCTTTATGACCTCAGTTTGACAAATACAGAAACTGAGGCAAGAAAGGTTTAAAAATTGCATGAGGTCAGCTGCTTAGACATCCATCCTTTGCCTCTAGAGCCTCATTGTTTAGACATTCTGGAACACTCCTCTGCTGAAATAACATTGACATCACATGACCATTGACTGATGATCCTTCCAGACCACTGTTTTATCTGAATAAATAAAATAAGTGGATAAATAAAATATGTAATAGGTAAAATAAATATTCCCAGCTTACCTAGAGATAGACAGCATTTTACCTGGAGCATTTGTTCAACTCTTTAGAGATACATTACCAAGTGATCAACTCCACTGATTAGATAGTAATTTCTGTCAGCACCAGTTGCCTTTAACACGTATGCATAAAATAAGTGAGAAGTTCTTTTTTGAATTTAATAAAGGAAAAGAGTTCTTACCCCCATCCCCATTATGTGATGGCCAACTTTAGATTTGTGTCTTAATTTCAGGTTAGTCAAAGGTATGGGTTCAATAGCAAACCTCTCCCAAGTTTCCCTTAGCCAGTCAGATGGGCTCATGCACAAAGCTTGGCAACTTTCAGTCACAAGACCCTCCTTAAGTGAAACCAGTGACTACAATCATGTGTCCTCAGAGAAATATATACTGCAGGAGCCTATTTTGAATGAATACAGAACTACATCTACAATTCTAATCTTCCTAGTTCTCAAAGGTAACACTAATATTTGCAGATATAGGCAATACTTACTGTGGAATAATCTACTGGTTGTCCACATTTTTTGCTGCTACCATATCATTTTCTTTCTCCTTTGTTTTATTATGTTTTTTTATTTGGATGTCAATAATAGTGCCTGAGAATACAAAGACATACCCAACAGGAAATGCTGGAAAGAAGGAAAAATGTCACAGATTAAAAATCAAAGGTATTCATCTCTAGAAACTGAATAAATGGCAGTTGTTCAATTCCCAGCCCAGACAAAGAAAGATGTGGCAATCCACTCCCAAAGCAATCCCAAAGCAATCAGTATTGAAAACCCTATTAGTGTTGCTGTGAGTCAGACTTGACTTGATGGCACCTAACAGCAACAACAGCAGCAACAACAACAACAACAACAACAACAACAACAACATATAATTTCAAAGATTAGGTCCTTACCTGAGAAGCAGCCCACCTTCAATGTGGTGCCCTGCTCCCAGAAGTGCCAGCATCTGTGTTCCGGCAGGCTTTCAGTGCAGGGAAGAGCATAGTTGTCATTTGATGAAATGCTTTTAATTCCCAGCAGGGAAAATTAGCTATCTTCACAATACTGCTCTTGATGCAAATATATTGTATATTTAATTTTAAACACCTTCTAATTGGCTTTAAATTGGCCTAATAATAATTATTACTTAAATTTATTTAAGCAATGAAGCAGCTTTTGGTTTTTGAAAAGCTAATTTCGACAACAGGTACTTTTTATGCCACTGTAATTTTTCCTAGAAAGATCATTATCACTTAATTGTAAATGGCAGGTGATTTGAGTGTATTTTTGTTCATCATGATGGTTTGATTGATTATTGGAGTTCCCATCTCACTATACATGGGAGACTAGTCTGTTGGGATTTCCAAAAGGCACCATCAAAATCTTTAACATCAACTCACGTTAGATCATGCTATCACAAACTGTCCTCCATAAGGTAATGTCTTTTATAAAGCATAAGGCAATTAGCCTTTCCTTTTGGGTCAAAAACTGTAAAAACTAAACAAAGCATTTGTGTGTGGCTTAAATAATGTTTCCCCAGCTTCTTCCTCAAAATCAAATATGCTTTGAAGAAAACTAATTTAGGCAAGGTATTGTTTGAAGGATATGATTATATTTAAAGAGGAACAGGAGTTCTCTAGATTTTAAAAGAAAACAATAGGATGATGGTAATACATTCCAAACTTTTCATGTTCTAGAAAGTAATATCTATCCTCTTAGAAGTCCAACTTTGTTATTTTCTCCAAAATATTTGATAAACATAAAAGTGACCATATGTGGTAACTTATTCTTGAACCATATCCATTGTTTAGGTCAAAGACTGTAGATACATGTTGATCTACATTTGTTTGCCATCAAAGATAGGGATGTTAAACACATTGTTCTCAGAGACATCCTGGCCTCTTTAGGAGCCAACTCCAATAGAGGAGGAACACATGACATTGCCTCTGTCCCAGGCCTGTTTCTTTTATAACTTCATAAAGGAGATCAACAGCATGATCTTTGGCAAGTCCAAATTCTGCATGCCATGACTGCCACATTGACGAAATTGCACTAATGAAATAACCTAATTTTGTACAAAGCACATGATATAACCTACTGTAAGTTCTTAAAAGATTCATAGATATGCATTAAGGATTCAAATTGTATAGACAATTTAATGCTCATTATTAAAGAATCTTATATACTAGCCAGGTGCCATTGTGCACACCTGTAATCCCAGGGACTCAGGAGGCTGAAGCAGGAGGATCATAAATTAAGGCCAGAGGCAGCCCAAGCAACCGAACAAAACTTTGTCTCAAAGTAAAAAATTTTAAAAGAGTCTGGGAGTGAGGCACAGAGTAGAGCAATTGCCTGGTATGTGCAACGCCCTGTGTTCAACTCCTTAGTACTGAGGGGAAAATGAATTGCATATACTTATTGCACAACTTCTAAGTACCAGGCACTCTATTGGGAGGAGAATGAAACATAATCTCTATCTTCTCAGGCAGATGTCAGAAAACAGCAACCAATTGCAGTTTGGTTTTACTTGTCACCCAAAATAAGAATGAATTTTATGTTCTTAGAAGGTTATAAAGAAAAACAAACTATAGCCATACCACCATGGCATCTGATCCTGTCAGATTTCAGGAGCTAAGCAGGGTTGGGCCTGGTTAGTACTTGGATGGGAAACCACCTGGGAACACCAGGTGCTGTGGGAACACCAGACTTGGGAGAAGGACCGGCAACCCATTCCCAAAAAACAATCAGCTATTGAAAACCCTATGAGTAGCAGAGAAACACTAACAATAGTGTTTCACCTGTTGAACGTTGGGTCACTATGAGTCAGACACCAACTCAATGGCACCTAACCTAACAAAGAAAATGAAAAGAAAGACCTATAATGGCCCGAAAAATCTAAAATGTTTAGTATCTGGTATTTACAGAGTAAATTTTCTAAGTCCTGGTCCTGTAAAGAACAGAAATGTCCTGATGAAGAGGGCTATTCATCTTGCCAGGACACTGGGGAATATGCTATTCAGAAGAAGTTATGTTTGAAAGAGGACTTGTGGAGGAGATAAGATTGCATCACCCTGAGAAAGGAAAGTGCTTTACATAAAGACAAAAAAACAAAAACAAAAACAAAAAAAACCTATGATCAAATAATTAGGTGGAGTATTCCGGGTTAATCAGTGGCTTGACTATAGGTGCATCTATGTGTACGTGCTGAGAAAGCATGAGGTGGGGAAGAAGAGAACTAATGTCCCAAAATTAGGATGGAAAGGGCCTTACATGCTCCCCTAAAGACTATCATTTTGATCTGACAGTAAGGCATTATCACCAAAGGTTTTTAAGTAAGAGAGGGACAAAAATCAGACCAATGATTCAGAACAACAATTCAAAGATACAAAAATAATATTAACCAGATTTAACATTCTGCCTAAAACAACTTTAAAAAAAAACTAGATAAAACATATGAAACAAGGTTTTCAAACATTGACAACAGGTAGTGCCAGACAGTGACTCCAGAGAGGGAAAAGAATGAACTGAGTCCTAAGATTGTCCAGACTCTACGTGAAGAAAAGTTCTAGGCTTCAGGACAAGAAGAAGAAGATTTAATCCAGAATGAGGAGAAAAATCAACCAATACAAACAGACTCAAAAATGACAATAATTACAAAATTGATAGAAAAGAGCATCAAAAATTAAAACTATCTCCCAAATATTCAAATGTTGAAGAAGTAGAGAGATGATTGAGAGTACTTGGCATGCTTATAATTTTTAACACCTACATTAAAATTCTAGGGACAAAAAATTTGAGGTGAAAAATAAACTGAATAGGATTAAGAAACCATTAGACACTGTGGAAAAGAACATCACTGGACCTACAAACAGTAATATGCAGACCAAATTTCAAATTCACTGAATTCAAATTTATCAGATAGATTCTACTATACGTTTAAGCATGGAGTCAAGTGTTAGATAACACTTAAGTTTGGTTTTTGTTTTTGTAATTTTGAGTCACATCTTGGACTGAAGCTATCCCTTCTGCCTGGTTAAATCATAAATGTGCTTTCAAAGTGGGACAAGCAGAGAAGACAACAATAAGATTTCAGATAGATGAACAACAACAACAAAAAAGATACTAAGTTTCCCTGAACAAATATGTTTAGTGCAATGTACAATGTACATCTACAAGACCTCCTTGTTGTTGTTGTTAGGTACCATCTAGTCATGTCCGACTCATAGTGACCCTCATAGGGCCTTTAATGGCCAATTGTTTCAGGATTGCCTCAGGAGTGGATTGCCATCTCCTTCTCCCATTTTTGTGGTGCTGGGAATTGAACCCAGGACCTCAGAGACTGCAGAGTGGCACTCTACTAAGCTATATCCTAGCCCCACAATGCCTCCTACATAGCCATAAAAAGATAAACTAGTTATTCTCCAAGTGATTGTCATTCTGGTTTTACCATAACTGTTGACCATAATTTTGCAAGTCACATGAGACAAGGCAGCATGGTAAAAATCTTCATTCTCATAAAGGGATGTGCTACTTGCTAAAAAATGTTACGTGAAAATACTAATATCATTTACATTTTTTAAAATCATCTGAGATGCACTATACTCAAGAAAATGATTTAACTAAATAGCTAGGGAATAAAGGTAGAACTGAAGAGCAGAATAAAAGTGATAGGTGTGTCTCCCCTGGAGGGCAGAAGTGGTAAGTGAGGCAAACTGAAACCCAGGTCTTAATGATTGAAGATCACTCTGAGTCTTAAAATAATATATTCCTTGGACCCTTCATCAAGTAGGCTTTTCTGAATTTTCAAACTTCTAGTAGTTTCTTTTTTCACTGTCTATAACATTAAGTTTTCTCTCTTGTGCATTCTTTTTCCTTCTAGCTTTCATCTGTTTCAAAAGCATTCACAGTATTTGGACCTCCTACACAATGATCCTCAAAGAGATTCTGCACTCAGTTTAGTTAAATATAATAAGTGACAGAGAGAGAACTTTAAGTCTAGAATAACTGCTATTTTAAGACTAATAACATGTAGTCCAAAAGAATGGAATTACTCAAAAGAGGCAGCTCCCTGAGGAAATATATAACAATAACCCATAAAAAGTAATTAAAACATTCCTAGTATACTCCAAAGTAGTCAGAAGAATTTAATTATAAACTTCAGTTACATTATGAAGATTTACACCAAGGCTAGAGGCAAGAAGTGACCAAGCCAGGAAGGACTTAATCACAGAGTATCTTAATGATGTTTCTCCCAAGGAATCACTAGAATCCTCTCTCACAGAAGCAATTTTCACCATTTGTGACTAGCATTAACATTAACTTTTCAAATGCCCCATAAAGTTCATGACAGACAGGAAAAGAGAGTGAAGTAGCTTTCATATCCAGGTCTTCATGAGGAATGATAACAGGATCATATATATCCAGGATGGGTCACCAGTCATCAATACACCAGTCAGAGAATACATCCAGAAAAACACATTTTGTCTAGTTGTATCAGCAAGGTGGGCAGCTGTTAGCCCAGTGGTCTTCAGGACTCTCCATGAAGCCTCATTTTCCATAGAATGATTTCCTATCAACCTGGCATTGGGCTTGACTTTAATCAAGTCTAAGATCTGAGTCACTAGAAGAATAAGTAGATTTAACAATAAAGGCAGTGATAGATACTGTTTTCAGAAGACCTCTTTTGCAGCACCAACATTACTTAGACTTGAAGGAGACAGATCTTATCCTATTACCTTATCAGAATATGTAAGATTTTGAGGACTTTGAAGATATTTGTGGCATCAACTAATGAAAACCACAGATGCAACTGCCTTAATCGATTAGAAAATGTATGTCCTCATATGCAAAAGCCTCAACATATCACAGCTGACAGGTCAAACCTGGCCCACTGCCTTTTTTTGGAAATAAAGTTGTATTGGAACATAGCCAGGGTCATGCATTTATGTATTGTCTACAGGCACTTTTGTACTCCAACAGGAGAGGACTCGTCCACTACCATTCATCAATAACTTCTTACCTGCGACATGTTAATATATAAAATTATAGTAGCACAAACAAAAGATCATGTTTTTACCTTACCAGAAGGACTTTTCCTAATTCAATGTTGGATAACTTTTCTTTAAACATTTCCAATATACAGGAACTCTCTGCTACATGAGAGGCCATAACAAGTGGTTTAAGTACAGACAAGTCTAGACAGACTGAAATATACTCTTTCAGTGGAATAATTTTATGGGTTTTGACCTGCAATAACATGCATATTTGATACCACCCACTTAGCACTCAAAGGCACATTGTTGTATCTTATTAAGGGTTTCACTAAATTATAAGTTCTTTGAAAGAGTATATGTTCCCGGGGGGTAGGTATTTTGTTTCATCCTGATATACCCTACCTATAATAGGTGTGTTCAGTATAAACTAAATATGAAGTTCTACCTTTGGGACAGGGGGCACATTCACAGTTCAAAAAGGATTTGTATTCCAGATTTTTTGTTTTGTTTTGTTTTTCCCCTTTATTGGTAAATGTTGGTGGGGTACAGAGTAATACAACATTCATCTTTTCCATTCTGCAACTATTACATCACTTTTGGTTACACTTTTATCAACTTAGGAGGTTTACAGAAACTTTTGACTAATATATAGTAAAACTCATATGCATATTTGGGTTATGTTCCCCCATTTTTCCCATGTACTCATGAAGCTGCATTGTTTACATTGAGATTTTTATTTGTAAACTTGAACTTCAAAGGTTAGCCAGTTTTTCCTCTTAAAACAATGCTGAATATAGTAGTTAGGTCTCCAGGGTAGCCTATGAAAGATTCTTTAACAAATAATGCAGTTAATTATTTAAAAAATAATCCATGAAAGACAATAAAAACCATACTAACAGAAAGTTGAAAAGATCATCTTAGAAGTTCATGATTTCTAACCACAGAAAATGTCCTTGAAGAATAATTGCCTTCCGTGGTCATCATGGTAAGGACAGCCTCCATGGTTGAAAAAGAAATGCAACCAGAAGGCATATTCCCTGGAACTTAGCCTAAAATGCTATTCTCTTTCAAAATTATTAGCATAAAAAAAATTCTTTATGTGGCTTTGTGTGTGTCAGCATAAGAAGAAAAATGACACTAGCACACTAGCAGTTTTCAACTAAAAAACAGTCATATTATTCCTAATAAATTAATATTTTCCCTTTGACTGGTTTGCCTAGAAAATTCCACACGGCAGATGCATTGGAGAAAGAGAAAGACAACATAAGGGGGAAACTGGAGCAAGAGGAGGAGCATTAGCAGGGGACTTATGACGCACACCAATAATCCCAGCTACTCTTGAGGCTGAGGCAGGATTGCAGGTTCAAGGCCAAAGGCAGCCTGTGCAACTTAGTGAGACTCTGTCTCCAAAATTAAAAGTTAAAAAGGGGGGCTAGAGGTGGTAGATCACTTGCCTAGCATTCACAAGGACCTGGGTTTGAGCTTCTGTATGATTAGAGAGAGAGAGAGAGAGTGATGGGGAGAGGGAGAGAGACAGACAGAGACAGAGAGGGAGAGAGAGAGAGAAGAATGTTGTACAATTTACCAGTTTGTGAGAACAATATTTTTCCTTGCTATATCCATCTACTCTAAAAATTTATCAAGTATAAATATTTGAGTTCACGTTGGTTTGAATCCTTTTCCTAAAGTCTTTAGGTAAAAATCATCCCTCTTAGGTTCAGGATCAAATCTCATGACCATCAATGAATTTTTCTCTTCTCTGTGCACAGACATCTATTACAGATATAGAGATAGCTATAGTATTCCATTTCTTACCTTTGTTTTGCAGTTCAAAATTAATTCTTAGAGTAAAATTCAAGTCATCACTCTGAAGAGGAATTACTTGCTCCCTGCTTGTTTTATAATTAGTATAATTAGCCAAAAGTGCCTGACAGGGGAAATTATGTCATTTATGTTCCAAGAACATGCCCTGGGACACCACAGCCATTCTCGCTAATGGAGAGAGCAGAGAGTTGGCCCACCTTGCTTCTTAATTGGACTTGAATCAGGAGTTAATTCCTAATATCCAAACTACCTACACTTTAAAACTGGCTCAGGGTTGATTTCTTATTTCCCAATATTTTAACTAAAGCACACAAAACAAACTACTTTCTAGGTGATATTTTATCTAAGCTCAAATTTTGTCTATAAGTACCTAGCATTAAAATCACAATATAGATGAAAATGACTAGAGAAGGAGAATGATGTAAAATAAGGGCCCAGGACTGAGCCTGTGGCTCCAACAATTATTGGCTGGTATGAGGAAGAGACACCATTGAAGAAGATTGGGAAAGAGCAGACAGAGGAAAAGGAAAGACCCAAAAGAGAGAGGGAGCATGAAACCAGGACAAAAAATTTCAAAGAGAATAGTTACCACTGAGAAGTCATGAGAGATGACATAGATTTAGCATTTGGAAAGTTACTGGTAAACTTGAGTGGAAAATGGTTTCAGGATAGGATTGAGGTAAAACCCAGGCAACCATGGCTTGGATTATATCTCTTGATTCCCCTACTTTTGAATATAAATTCAGACCACTACAATGACCTTGATTTCATGAGGATTTGTTCAGTTAGGTGACCCAACAGGCCATGGGCGATAGCTGCTATGATATAGGAGTTCACCTGCTTAGAGTGAGCTGAGTTCTCGTGACATTCACAGATCCTGAAGATGAGAGATGACTAAAATTTCCATTAGGGGCAAATATAAACAACAAATAACCTTTGAAAGCATATATCTAGTAACCTTTACAAGGCTCCCTTCACAATGGATAATACGTGCATATAAGAGTTGGGGTGGGCCAAGCAACATAGAGCATGCTGCTAATCCCAGTCAGTGGAGAGGCTGAAGCAGGAGTATTCCAAAGTCCAGGCCAAAGGCAGCCTCCACAACTTAATGAGATCCTACCACAAAATAAAAAATAAAAAAAGGGCTAGGGGTGCAGCTCAATGGTACAGCTCTTGCTTAGCATGTTCAATCCCCCACCACTACTACAAAAAGGAAAGGAGGGGAGAGAGAAGAAAGAAAAAGAAAAGAAAGAAGGAAAGAAAAGGGAAGAGAAGAAAAGGAAAGGGAAAGAAAAGAAAAGAAAGAAAACAAGAGAAAGAAGGAATAATTCATGTGGAAGAAAGAAGTCTGCTGAAAAATAAGATAACACTGACTTTACCAGTCCAAGCAGTTATAGAATACATGGAATCTAATTCAGTGTAAGAAAGGCTGGGCTTCTTGTTTGTTGGTTGTGGGATGGTATTGATGGGTTTTGCTGTTTTATTACTGTTGTTGTTCTTTGCTAATAAATAAAATGACATTTTTAAACCAAGGGGCCATCTATAACTGGAATAGCAAAAATGCACTGTTTCCATCTAAAGCATAGGTTCATATTTCTAGGAACATGTTTTAAAAGATACATGTGTTATGTTACCAAGTTCTAATTGAAAAAGAAATGTTAAATAAGTTGTGATTTTGTTTCCTCAGAGTAAATTATGTGCTTCCTACTATGATAAAGAACCACAAGCATTCCAGTTCTGCCTTCTTTAAAAGAGCATCTGACAGAATTAACTTTTTCTTCTTAATATTAAATATTTGCTTAAAATAAATATATCATAGATTTGTTTTGTTTTTATAGTTGGATCACAAGCTATATATTAAAATTTTAAATAACTAGAAACCTAAGACAAAAAGATATCCTTGTTCAATTTAAAGAAACAATTTTAAAATAAAAATATACTTTAGCCACTTAAATAATGCATTTTTCCACATTGTGCTCCTTATGTAGATCCTGTTTAGAGTATTATTATTATGGAAGTTTAGAGTTGAGAAATTTAGAAGTTGAGAAAAACTTTAGAGATCCTCAAAGACAACTGATAATCATAGAAAATTAAGCCGAGTAAAGTGACCCAGGCCTGTAATTCCAGAGATGGGAGATGGACCAAGAGGGTGGAATATTCCAGGCCAGAGGCAGCCTGCATGACTTAGTGAGACCCTGACTCGAAATTTAAAAGAAAAAAAAATGTAATGGGCTGAGGGTACAGCCCAGTGGTAAAGCACTTGCAAAATATAATTGAGGCTCTGGGTTCAACCCCCAAGTATGAAGAAGAAGAGGATGGGGAAGAAGGAGAAGAAGAAGAAGAAGAAGAAGAAGAAGAAGAAGAAGAAGAAGAAGA
>VMDO01014274.1:9393-35164 GCA_007922755.1 Pedetes capensis | reverse complement strand
GTGTTATGTTACCAAGTTCTAATTGAAAAAGAAATGTTAAATAAGTTGTGATTTTGTTTCCTCAGAGTAAATTATGTGCTTCCTACTATGATAAAGAACCATGCAAGGAATATTTGCTATAGTCTGGGTCTGGAAAGAGTAGGGTCAAGGTCTGGTGCAAGGTAGTGGGAAATGACAAATGAAAAGAGGAGAAAGATGTGGAATGGAAGAGTCAGTGGGATAGGGCCCTGAATAGTTGTGACATATGTCAGGGTTCTGAGGGAAAGAATGACATAAGGGCATAAAGACTAGTTGTGATATACAGTGAGATTGGAGATGCACTGAAAAT
The DNA here is from genome assembly GCA_007922755.1 of Pedetes capensis. Lineage (NCBI taxonomy): Eukaryota > Metazoa > Chordata > Mammalia > Rodentia > Pedetidae > Pedetes > Pedetes capensis. The sequence continues at coordinate 34,836 of VMDO01014274.1, read as the reverse complement.
AAATATGGAAATCTAGAACAGAATATATTTTTAAGAGAAAATGACTGAGCTTAGTTTTAGATATACAAGTTGAAGTAAGGGTAGAACCATCAAGTTATCTAGAGGAGAGAAACTTGCAATTGGAGCTCAGAAGAGAAGTCATGCCAGAAGCTGTAGATTTGTAAGTAGTTCATGGAAGGTGATGGTCACATGAAAATGGATGAGCAATGTAAGGGCAGGAATAAAGAGAGGAAAGAGCAAAGCATCTGATGCACCTGAGGAAACACATTACATTAATGGAAGCAAATGAAAGTCAATTGGACAAAAGAGATCCCTTGTCAAAGCATAGGTTCATTCTTTATTGTTTCAATACAGATGAAAATGCTTAGAATCCCACAACCCTATGTTGAAAATTAGCTGCAAACAGGTTCTGTAAGTAGAATGAAGGAAACAGAATTAAAATGAGACACTAGAGGAACTCGTTGCAAATTGAAATTTAAAGTACTTCCGGGGCAAATTGGGGGCTGGGGTTTAGTTCAGTTGGTAGAGTGCTGCTCTATGCTCTCTGAGACCCTGGGTTCGATCTCCAGCAGCACAAAAATGGGCAAAGGACATGGAAGGCTACTCCCAAAGCAATCCCCAAATAATCAGCCATTGAAAACACTATGAGGGTCACTATGAGTTGGACCCAACTAGAGGGCACCTAACAACAAAGGCAATTCTCATATAAAAATGGGAAAATAAGAGATTTTGAAGTGGTGAAAATAAGGGTTTTTTAAAAAGGTTCTCACTGTCTTATGTTTGTTTTCCACTCTTCAGAATACATTTTTTTGAACCTGAATATGAGACTCTCTGTGTTGATCATTTTCTTTCTCTGGAAATACTGTTTTCTGTTTAAGAAAATGTTTCCAAGATACTACCATTAATTCCTCACTATATAAAGCTAACTGAGTGGTGTGGGGTGTGTGTGTGTGTGTGTGTGTGTGTGTGTGTGTGTGTGTGTGTGTGTGTATAAAGTGTTTCAACCCCCTGAAGGATTTAGCCTCAGGACTTTGTCTACTTTAGGAGTGATGAGTCCTTTTTCTTTCTGCAAAGTGAAGACAGAAAAATCCACGATTTGTTAATGTTTTCTTCCTCTGGTTTAAAAATCCTAAAGGTATAATACTCCAAAATAAACAACCACAAGGTAATGTGTTAAAAAGCAGAATGAATATGTAATGCCAATACAGGGGGTCACTTGGATTAATCCTTTATGGATTAATCCCTCCCCCCAAAAAATAAAGAATCCTAAAATACATGCTCATATGCCAGGCAGAGATCAAAGGCTATTTCTCTCACCATCACCTTTTCAAAATGCTAAAACTTTCAAATACCCCCTTTAGTAGATATGCCAGGGCTTTCCAGAGCAGGCACAACCAGTGAGGGACAACAAAAAGCAAGGATTCATACACCAACAAATGTACCTCATCTCTTAGGCAGCGGTAATGATGATGATAAAAGCAACAAAAGCAGCCATCACAATTGCAGCCACTAACATTTACAGGGTGCTTGGTATGCACTAAATCAACCCCCCCACACACACACCTCACAAGAACTCTGGAAGTTGCATCTATTGATAAGAAATGAGATAATTCATGTAAAGTACCTAGAAACATATCTTACAACTAGTTACCACTCTAAAATGGTTAGATATTATCTACATCATCATTTCATAGATGAAAATTCAGTTAAGCAGTTCACCCAATATCACATAGACAATGAGTAAAGAATAGGATTTGAACCCAAGTCTCTCTGTCTCCAGAGCTGAGCCCTTGGTAAGGGCAATTTTGCTTCATCTGAGGGCTTATGCCTCAATCTCCAGTGTCATTCCTCCATGTTCTAAAACCCTGCACTTGTATGTAATCTAAAAGGCCATGTAAATATGAACATATAACCAGTAAATATGATCAATTACAATTTGTTACCCCAAAAATATATAATCAAAAATATCCAAGTAACTACAATTTCACTGATTTTATAAGGTTAGGATTAATTTGCAAACACTCACATATTGATGTACTCATTGCCACTGGTCACAGACCTGAGTCACTGAATTAAATTGTTACCATTTTACCTCAACTAATTGGAAATGAGAAAAATCTGTCCCTTATGTGTTGGACAACTAGCTATATTTTAATTGCATGTGGTAATACAAATAGCCTCAACCTAATACCATAATCACAATTCTGAAACACTGAATTAAATCCAGTTTTTGTCATAGTTCTTTCTTCTCATTGGATTTCATATAAATTACATTTTGTCTTCCATATGAAAAAAAAATTAGGTCCCTAAATGAAATGAAGTCACGTACAAACAAAATGTACATTCACAAATCAAATGAGAATAATAATACTTTTTATAAGCTAGCCATTTGAATAATGACAATGGACAAAATAATAGTAACAAGATCGTACAGCTAATAAATCAAGAGCTTAACACCCATAAGCCATGCTTGCAGTGTGGTTTTGAAAGATACAGGAAGTCTGGCATGCTGTCTGCCTAATCTGCTTTGAAGGCAGCAGGAATTCAGGCTGAACAGTATTTCTGTTTTCCCATTTCCCGTATAGGATCTTCAAATAATAGCACAAAGGAATAATAAGTAATTCATTTATTTATACATTTCCTACCAAGTTTTATTCTCTCTAAGTTACTTTAATGAGCAGCTCTTCTAGAGAAAAGAAAGCTGACCATCTGGCAGACAAAGCCCAAATACTTGTTTCAGTCAGAGTAATTGAATATGAGGATACGATGAGGAGAATGAGATTTTGCTGAACCGAGCTGATCCCAGTCAGCAATTCCTGGCTAAACAGCAGTTAATCCTACTTCAGCTGCATGAAACCTGAAGCTAGAAAAACTGTAAGCGTCTCTCAAATACCCAGGAGTCACCTTCTAGAAACAATGACTTCATCTAAAGAGGCAGCCTATGCCCTTCACACCATCCAACCCTACTGAACCTGTAAGTGTAGTCCAGGCTCAGCTGCCCTCCTTAGCAGGGCTTCTCTGCATGCCCTTTGTCCTTACCTCCTATTGACTTTCAGCTATCCTGGCTCCCATTTTCCTACAAACAATATCATTTTCTACCAGGCAAGAATGATTTTTAAGTCTTATTTTAATGGCAAGGGCATACATTCTTGGAGGACACAGTCTGAATCTAATTCTTGTAAAGATGCTCTTATAGCAAATGCATACTTGACCGATTTGCATTTAATTAAGCTTTTATATGGGATACTTGTTATGCTGAGGCTGTGCTGTGGAAATTAGCTGCCTAGTAAGCGATTTCTCTAGTCTGGTTTGAAGATGCCTTTTACACTTAATCTAAATTTAAGAAATAACTCGGGTGGGATTTAGTTCAATTGGTACAGCACCACTCCTCACTCTTTGAGGACCCAGGTTCAATCACCAGCACTGCAAAAAAATGAGAGACGGGTAGGCAATACACTCCCAAAGCAATCCCAAAACAATTGAAAACACAATGAGGGTTGCTATGAGTCCAACAGGACTTGGTGGCACCTAACAACAACAACAAGAAATAACTAGGATTTTTAAAGATGGAACTGATATAGAATTAGAAAAATAATGACACTATTTTGGGGGATGTTTTGGGTTTTTTGTTTGTTTGTTTGTTTTTTCTTTTTCGTTCTCTCTTTTTTTTTTTCAGTATTGGAGGAGTTCAACCTAGGGCCTTGCCCCTGCTAGGCAAGTACTCTACCACTCAGCCACATTCTCAGCCCCTTTTTTTATTTTTTTAAATTGAGACAGTGTCTATGTTGCTCAAGCTGTCTGTAGACTCACATTCATAATTATCTGCCTTGGCCTTCCAAGTCACTAGCATTATAGGTGTATATCATGGTAGCCAGCTTTATGTCTTGCTTTGAATGATGAGAACAACTCTTATTTATCTATTTCCAGGTTTAATTCCTTGCTATTGAAAGTGTGGTCCATGGATTCGTCAATGGCATTGGCATCACCTGGGAGCTTGTTAGAGATGCAGCAATACAGTCTTCATCCCAGACCTATTAAATCAGAATATACAGTTACAATATTCACAGGTGAATTGTATGCACATTCTTGAGAACACTGATTTAGTTCATGGATTTTTTTCCTTATAGCATTATACTTTGTGTTTTGTTTAATTTTACTGGATTTCTAAATAGCACTATATGTCTAATGATGGTAAGGATGCAGAGAAAGGGGAATTCTCATATACTGTTGGTGGGAATTTAAATTAGTATGCATATATAGAAACAGTATGGTTACTCCCCAAAAAGCTAGAACTACAACTACTATATAATTTAGCAATTCCACTACTGGGTATATATCCAAAAGAAAAAGAAAATGGAAATTAGTATGTAGAAGAGACATCTGCTGTACTCCGATGCTTCACGCAGTACTATTTACAATAGCCAGGATGTAGAAGCAACATAGGTATCCATAAAGAAAGAAAGAAAATGTGATATACTTATACAATGGAATATTATTTAGCTGTAAAAGAATGAAATTCTGTCATTTATTGCCAACATGGATGAAACAGGAGAACATTATGTTAAATGATATAAGTCAGGCACAGAAACACACGTTTCCCATATTCTTGCTTATATGTGGAAGCCAAAAAGTTGAATTCAGAGAAGTAGAGGACAGAATAGTGGTTGCCAGAGGCTGGAAATGAAATGAGGGACTGGAGATAGGGGGTTAGTGGATACAGGGATGCAGTTGCATAGGAGGAATAACTTCTAATGTCCACACAGCACAGTAGGATAACTGGTTGACAATAATAAATTATGCATTTCTGAGGTGATATATAGATATAGTAATTATCCTAATCTGGTCACTACACATTGTCTACATGTGTTAGAATGCTATACTAGTCCCTATAAATGTATCATTACTGTTTCATTTAAAAGTTTGCATTTAAAAAAACTATGTCTCTAGTGTAAAAAATTAAGTGATATGAAATTATGTATGCCAAAGTTTAATTATCACACTCATCCTAGCCATCTATGATAGCCAATGTTAAAAGTAGCCTGTATATCTTTCTACATTTTTCTCAAGGTTCATATATGATTAACACAAAATACATATTCACACAGCTGATAAATTTGGAGTGGTGGAACAATCTCACTTTTAATCAACTCCAAAATGGAGACACTGACATAAAGAGGCTATTAGCCCAAAACAGCATCAGCTAACTACACCTGCCCAAGCCATTTTTCATATGTCCTATGTGTTAATGAGCATTTTCACAGCAATCTGTGCACAAATGCCAACCTCCAAGCAGTAAGACAAAGATAAATAAAGGGGACAGACAGAATAAATCCTCAGGTTATGAGAACCTAAAGCCTTTTGTATAATATATTTCACATGAGGGTATACATGTTATGTGAGTAGAACCAAATGTTTATGAAATCAAATCAACACATTGTGGTATTCTCTTCCTCCACTTACAGTTGGAGAGCACCCACAGTGACAGGAACTAATGGTTTCATTCAGAGGACAAAAGACATTGTTACCATGATTGGCCCTATGTCAAATGGTAATGTTACCAACCCAGAAAATGGCTCTGTTATATATTCACAAGTTTTCTCTGGATATTACATATGCATTTATTACCTATGATAAAAATAGAAAGGAATAACTTTTCTAGGAAATGAAAAAATATAATGTAATCTAGGTCAATGTGGGGCACGCTCCTTGCCAGTCCGGCCCAGATGTTCGGACAGGAGGTTTGGCCGCACACACAAATAACAATACTTAACTATTTGGGACGCTCAGGTGAGGGGCCCTGTTTCCTATGGCCCTTGGGAAGGCCTGTGGAGGGGAGAAAGGGAAAGTGTCGGGCACTTTTGCCTTGCAGGGACAAACAGCTCTTATTGCCTCTCTGCTCTTTCAAGGCCCAGGACGAGCCCAAAGTGAAAACAGCTCACTGCTAACAGTGATAACAGCTCTATTGCTGCCTCAAGGGCAGTGACAGCTCTTCTGCGTCTGGCGCTGGGACTGGAGACTGTCCTCAGTTTCCACCTCTTGGCGCTAGGTCCAAGAGGGTTTCCTCAACTTGATTGTAGTCTGTCTTCCCTTGAGTGCGCCATCTGGCTGTCCATGGTCATTGTCCTCTTGGTTCAATGCTGGAGAGAGTTCTTCTCACCTTGATGGTAGAATTCAAACAAATGTTCTTCCTTCAAGGACCATCAACGAAAGAGAGAGAGAGCTACTGCACTGCAGCTACTTTCATAGGAGACTCAACCAATCACATTCAAGTCCTTTGGCCTTTAAATGTCCAATCAGGTTAGGAGGTTCATGAAACTTTTTGTACAAATGTCCAATCAAGTGACTTTCACTTTCCCTAGATTTCTAATTTACAAACGAGATCATCAAAAGCTGTTTTCCCAGTTTTGGGGTTTTTGCCAATTTCCTCCCAATTTTTCCCCACAGGTCAAGGGATACCCAAAATCGTTGAAATAAATAAAGCTTAAGAAATTAAGAACAATATTAGCTATAATGAGAGGAAGGATATACACCAAATTATGGATTCACCAACTCTTTGTATAGCTAGTTTCCTTAGTGTGGGACAAGACTAATTTTGGAACTACAAATATACCCACAGTTGGACACTCAGATTAGCTTGTGGAGGATTTGTAAATAGCTTGGAAACTGGCTGGATTTTTAAAATTAGAAATAGGAAATTGATGTTCTAAATAGGGCCCCTCAAAAGTATAAGTCATTTATATGTCCAGCACCTTACTTGATGGAGAATTTCTCTCTGATGGTACAACTCCCCAGCACAAGGCACAGAGTCTGTTGAAAGTGGACACTGTCCTTTTAATTTATAGTTGAAATCTTATCCAGTAGCTTACCTTGCCAAGTATCCAAATCATAGTACTATAGAGTTTTCAACTTAGACCCAAGCCTCTGGTTTGGCCGGAGTAAAAATAATGCTTAAATAAACGTGCAATGGCTGGATGACACAGGCTGGTGATATAATATAAGACCATTAACCAAGTTCCTGTGTCCTATGGTTTGTGGATATGAAGATCCAACCAACCCAGTATCACCTTTATTTCTCTTGCAAAACTTGCTTATGTATCATAGAACTCCATTAGAAGAGAAGATGTGTTAAAACGTAAAATCTGAGAGGTCTGAAGTATATTTCAAAGTGGGTGTTATTTTAATATATGAAAGTCTATTTCGTATGGGTTGCTGTATTAGTCAGCTATATAATAAAAACAAAACAAAACAAATTTATGCGGAAGAGGTTTATTGGGAGCGCTCAGCTACAGAATCAGTCTATAATGGTGGCAGGGCAGGCAAGTCCAGGCATGGTGGGCCAGGAACAGAGAGAGACCAGGACTACAAGTCTGGGGTAAAAACTTCCCAAGTCCTGCCCCCAGGGAGCTACTTCCACCAAAAGCCCACCTTCCAAAGTTCCACAACCTCCAGGGACAGCGCCACCAGCTGGGGACCAAATGGCATGACCTTTGAGGGATGCTTTTTATTCAAACCATGAAAGTTGCTAAATGTGTTCCTATACTTTCTTAGTACCCAACCACCTGACAAAATAAAATAGCAAATAAACAAAAAAAGCAAGGAGTTGGTATCATCAAATGACAGTTAATGATGAACCAGTTAGCATACTATGTGTTTTCATATAATCACTAAAACAACTCAGTGTGTTAAAAATTATCTCAATGTGAGCTGATTTTAGAAGGAATAGCTATTTAGGAAGGCAATAAGCACTTCATCCTAGGAGCTGAAAGATCTATTTCAAGATGTAGGAGATACTCCTGGATCAGGTGGGTGGGCACAGAGAGAATCAGCGTTAACATCTACAGGTGCCTTCCTCCTTGTAAGCCTGAACAAACACAGATATCTACAGAAACCATACAGGTTACAAAGTTGACCAAAGTAGGGTGGGTGAAGAACAAACTAAGATCAACTCAAGTTTGCCTCTTTGCCCCAAGGGATAGTAACTATTCACCACCAGTTGTCTGTACTCCCATAATAATATAAACTTGATGTTGCAGATTTTACAGTAATTCATGATAATCCAGAAATCAGGGCTTTATATGAAATCTTCCTATTTTAAAAGTTGGTAATTCAATCACATTTAAGATTGTTGTAAGGCAAAAAAAATCACATTGTATGAACCAGAACTTCCCAATGGACCACCATTTTGTGACAATGAGAAAGGAAATTTCCCTGTAAGATAACATGATGTCTTTTATTCATGGCAAAGCTCATGCATGTATTGTAAAGTGGAAAAAAATACTTTTAAACACTAATTACTAGAAAAAAATATTATCTCCATGTTACAGATAAGGAAATGGAAGCTTAGAAATACTAAATGCCTTCTAAGGGCCAAACAGGGCTGGCGTTTAACTCAGTTGGTAGAGTGCTGCTATGAGATCTCTGAGGCCTGGGGTTCAATCCCCAGCACTGAAAAATTGGGAAAAGGACCTGGCAGCCCTCTCCCAAAACAATCCTGAAACAATCAGCCACTGAAAAGCCTATGAATAGCAGAGAAGCACTGACATAGTGCTGAGCATGATGGCACAGTGTCTGGGAGTGTTTTGTTCTGTTACACATAGGGTCACTATGACTCAGACCCAACACAAGGGCACCTAATAACAACAAGGGCCACACAACTCAAGCAGCAACTGACACAACTTTTGATAAAAGGGTTTCTGTCTCCGGAGATTATGTTTTTTTACACTTTTCTATGGATCCTCCAGAGTAAATATATCAACATGTGGGGGTGGAAAATAAAGCATTGGTCTTGGAGTCACAATATACAAGTCTAAAACTAGCCTCTGACAAGGCAAATTGCTCAATAATTTTTAATCTTTGAGTCTTCATTTTAACATAGGATGTTTTAAGAATTAAATCAGTTACTTAGGAAAAGAAGTGTCTTGGCATATAGTAAAACTTTACAAATATTATTTTCCCTAACATGATCTTCATTCTTAGCTATTGGAAATTGTAGGGATGCATCCCTGACACATATGTATTTGTGTGGGGGTTTTTTGTTTGGTTGGTTTTTTGTTTGTTTGTTAGCTGATAAGTATTATGGTTTAAATGTAAATGTCCTCCAAAAGTCATATGTTTGAATGTTGGGTCCTCAGCTGGTAGTGCTGTCTGGGGCAATTGTAAAACTTTGGGAGATTGGTTCTCACTTAGCAGAAGTGAGTAACTAGGGGCAGACTTTTGGAAGTTTTTAACTAGACTTGAGGCTCTCTGCATCTGATCTACCAAGATGTGAGATTCTTTGACACAGGCTCCATCATGCCTGCCCTGCCTCATTGGATAGAAATTCTCTAACCATGAGCTCTCAAAAATTTCTCCCCACATCAGTTTGTTCAGTCAGTTTAGCACAGCCATATACCATCTGATTAATATAGTAAGTTTTATGAGATAGTATCTCACTATGTAGCCCATCCTGGCCCACAGTCACAATCCTCCTGCCTCTACCTCCAAACTGCTGACAATACAGGCATGTGCTACTATGCCTGGTTCTTAACACACATTTTAAGCACTTGTGCATGCTAGACAATGAACAAACAAGTGCCATCAGTGCTAATTATGTTTTTGGAAGAAAGATGACAACATCCATATTTTAATTGAAAAGCAAGGGTATAGAAAATGTGTGTATTTTATCTTTCCCAGTAATGCATAGCTTGAAACATAAATTGATAGAGATTTTTATCCTAACATCAATCCAATTAACTCAAAGGGAATATGAAATTAACACATAGAATTTCATTTAGAGGCATTACTTTTTCAACTACTGGTGTAAATCTAGGCTAATATTTCTGAAACAGTACAAATCTTATTTAGCAGAAGTTCTGCTTCTAAGCAGGGTGATGTGTAGGGTTCTCTAAATCTCATCAGCACAAAAGCTAAAAAGGTTAATCCTGATTTAGCCGCCTAGACATGTAAAGCTGATCAGCTATTTCTGCCCTTTTGTTCTACTGCACCTGCACAAATCCTTGAGGCTCCATCTAACTCTGCTCTAAGCTGCTGGGTGTCAGGAGAGCCCCAGGCTGGTGACTTGAAGGGACTGTGCTGAGAATGTTCCATCACCATCCCTGTCATGCACATGAGGGACATTGCCAGAGGGCTCAGGTTGTGATGCTCAGAAACTCACATGAGAACATCATCCATCAGTCCTAGCTTTGTTTTATGTAGAGTTTTTACTTTCAATTAAATAGAAAGTATGAGAAAAAGAAAGCAGGCAGATTTTTGCAGTATCAGGACTTATTGGTTGGGCTGGTACCCCTGCATAAGGAGAATGCCCAGGAGCCATGGTGCTTCAGGTGTTAATACAAGAAGAACCAAGAGTAGATAAGGCAAGAAAGGCTGAGAGTCACAGAGAATTCTGCAACCCAGTATATCCTTTGCTATCACCAAACAAGAAAGCAAGCAAATAAATAAATGCAAAATCACTTTGTCCAACACATGCATCTTACTGAATAAAAATATAAGTGAATGAATGAATGACTAAAAGTAGATGCAGAACTGGGGGGAAAGAAGGAAGATCTCAAGTGTCTTTGATTTAAAAGAAAGGCCTTCTCCTCCAATTAGCATTTCTTTTCTCTCTTGCTCATATCATCATGGTTTAAATCTTACTTCCATAGGACTTCCTAGCTATAGGTTCATGAGCTAGTTATTTAAATACTCTATCCCATTTTTTTCTGCATCTGTAAAAAAGAAGACAATCATAGTACATACCTCCTGGAACTATTCTAAAGATTGAATCCTTATGAAGAGCATTCAACTAATGATGAATTCAGAGACTATGGCCAGTCTGGGCCTTTGCATGTCTTCAGAACAGGGCCAGCCACTACACTTTGAGGGTTTTCCTCATTGATGTAGGACAGGTTATGAAGCAGAATTCTACAACAGACTTTTAAGTAAAAAAGGATGATAGTAGCATGTAGACAATGGACTTTAGACTTTAATTCAAGATCTTAGACATAGAAATCCAAGCTGATGATGGCATAAAATAAAGAGAAATAAAAGGGCATTCAGGAGGAGTCCACTCCATGGAGAAGAAATTTTGAGTTGAGAGATTTGAGAAATATTGGGAGGGGAGGAAGAAAATGTAAGCTACAAGGTGTCTCTCCCACCCAGAGTCAGGGACTAAAGACTCAGTGAGAAGTGTAAACAGCATTACTGTGTTAGTTCAGATTGTCTATGAAGCAGAAATCAAGACCAGATTCAATATGCAGGAAATACAAGGAAAACATTTGCAAAGGAAAGAGGGAAGGGAGCAAGAGAAGGTAGGGGTTACGAACGACCTGCGAATGGATATGTGTAGCATCCTTCTGAGTGCTGCAACCAATGCAAGTCTGAGCATTTTGAAGGAGAAGGAGAAAAGACCATTGGGCAGAAGGAGGCCCAGGCTGCAGTGCCATTCCAAGAAAGTCATGGCCAGGTGAATAAGAAGTCTTCAAGCCACCTAGATGAGGGTCTTCTTCTTTTTTTTTTTTTTTCATTGACCCATCCCTCTCCTAAACATGATGTCCTTCTCTAGGGATTGGTCTTTCCTGACAACAGGTCCAAAATATGTACGACACAGTCTAGCCATCCTTGCTTACAAGGAGCACTCTGGTTGTACTTGGAGAACTGATCTCTTGGTTCTTTCTGCAGGCCATGATATATTCAGTATTCTTCTCCAGCACTCTAATTCAAAAGTGTCAATTCTTTGCCTGTCTCTCTCATTCATTGTCCAGCTTTCCCAACCACATGATGTGACTGAAAATGTGATGTCATGAGTCAGGCACACCTTTTTCTTTAAGGTGACGTCTTTACTTTTCAACACTGTAAAGAGGTTTTTTCCAACAGCTGTTCCCAATGCAATGCATCTTTTGATGTCTTGACTGCTATTTCCATGAGTCGTGATTATAGATACAAGTAAAGCAAAATCTTAGATAACTTCAATCTTTCCTCCATTTATCATGAAGTTGCCTACTGATCCAGTCGTAGGGATTTTTTTCCTTGATATTGAGGCACAATCCATACTGAAGGTTGTGTTCTTTGGTCTTTATCAGTAAATGTTTCAAATCCTCTTCACTTCCAGCAAAGTTGTGACATCTGCATAATGCAGGTTGTTAATGAGTCTTCCTCCAATCCTGATGCCATGTTCTTCTTCATAAAGTCCAGCTTCTGGATTATCTGCTCAGTATAGACATTGAAGAGGTACAGTGAAAGGATACAGCCCTAACATATTTTGAACATGTTGTTAGGAAGGACCAATATCTGCAGAAGGACATCATGTTTAGGAGAATGGCGAGTCAAGGAAAAAAAGGAAGACCCTCAACTAGATGGATTGACACAGTAGCTATAACAATAGGCTTAAATATAAAAAAAGATCATGTGCATAGCCCGGTGTTGGGTAGTGTTTCATGTTATTGTATATAAAGTTGCTATGAGTTGGACCCAACTCAATGGCACCTAACAACAATCACACTGCTAATATACACTGTCTGACCTTGGACAAATCATGTGGCCTTTCCACACCTTAATTTCCTTTTGTGAATAACATGGGAGGTTGGACTAAATGTTCCTTGGAATTTCTTCCTTTTCCAACAGTATGATATACTATGATACAAAGATCTGAGATATTACTGAATAGAGCGAAAGCATTCCTCTAGACCTGAGTCCATGCACAGAAAGCACTCATTTGAATTATGTGAACTACTGTGTTCTGTGGAGAATTGAATTGGCAGAAATTCACAATTTAAACTGTAAAAATTTGAAACAAAATTTCATTACTTTCAAGTACACAACCCCTCCTAAAACTAAGCTGACAAATTACTGTCTAGTAAAGAACTTATTTGATCAGGAGAGAAGATGTGTTTATTTTTCATATCACTAACTTTTATATGAATGGATTTAAAAAGAAAAGTCTGAACATCTGTGTCTTCCCCCTGCTGCTGCAAATTCACTATTCAATAAAGTTTGTAATTACTGCCAGAGAGACTCTTAGCTTAAACCACTTAGTATCTGGTATCATAGGAGACACAGATGTAACTAATGCAGTAAAATCCAGATGTTTGATGATCAAGAGTCGGGTTTCAGGGTTTTGGCCAGTTAGTTATCTCTTTTCTGTCTACCCTTGTCACTGCTTCTGATCTTACTGGAGCTTCCTGGTTACTCTTGTCTAATTGCCAGTACCCAAATTCCTTAACTTCTCTGTGCTTTTTTTTTTTTTTCAGTTTCTTCACCTATCAAATGAAGATGATTATACGTACCTCAAAATGTGTTGGTGAAGATTAAATGAGATAATGCACATAAAGTGGTTAACTAGTCCCATGTCTAGAATGTTATAAGTGTTGACTATATGATAAATTCCATTATTTTGATTTGTTAATCATTTAATTGCTTCACTCTGCTCCCCCCACATCAATAGGGAGTCTCAGGTCCATTTGCTTAAGTTTTAGCAGAGTGTTAATGGTTCACTGTTGCCTTGTTGCAGACCCTGGCATTTCACACATGTCTCTGCCTCAGTAATTTACCCACACACAGAACACTGTGGCATCATCCCACCTCCAGAGTCAGATGTTTGAAAGGATTTTGACGTCAAGCATGGTCAGTGATTTTCTCCTTTTCCTACATACAGACATGCAGGCACTATTCCTATGATGATAATTAGCACAATCTATGAAGGAAGACTTTTGTCCAACAAGGATCAGTCATAGCTCAGACTTGGTCCAAAATACCAGAGTCTGGCTTAGAGTCAGTGTCTGACCTATGCTCAGTGCATGTTATCTGATAAAAAGTATTGTCCCTAAAATAAAATTGCCGCAGAATAAAATCCCATCTGCCCACCCCAAAATAAAAACAGTACAACCACTTTGGAAATCAATATGCAGATACCTCAGAAAACTAACAACAGAACTCCCATACAACCCAGCTCTACCACTAATGGGAATATATCCAAAGGGAGACAAGTCATCATACCACAGAAACACTTGTATCTCCATATTCAATGCAGCACCCTTCACAATAGCAAGGCTATGGAATCAACCAAAGTGCCCATCAACAGAAGAATGGCTTAAAAAAGTTATGGTCTATACACACAATGGAATACTACTCAGCAATAAAAAAATGAAATAATGTCATTTGCAGCAAAACGGATGGAACTGAAGAACATCATCTTAAGCAAACAAACACAAATTCAAAAAGAGAAATACCATATGTTCTTACTCATGTGGGAAATGAGTCTTACTTAAAGGAAGAAAAAATCCTGTACATAAGTTAATATATTAAAAAATGCCCAATTAAACTTAGGGAAGAAAGGACAATATAAAGAATAGAAAGAAGGAGGAAGGGAAATAGCAAAGGGAACTGAACATTAATGGGAGGTATGATGGGGAGGAGAATCAATGTAGAGGGCTAAATGGGGAGAGAATAATCTCAATGCAAGTGACACAAGTTCATGAGTACATTGGAAAAATAGGAAAATATAACCCAAATATGCATTTGAGTTTTACTACATCTTAGTCAAAAGCTTCCATAAACCTTGTAAGTTAATAAAACTGTAACTAAAATTGATGTAATAGTTGCATAATGGAAAAAGTCAATGCTGTACCCCACCATCATTTCCCAACAGAGGGAGAAAATAAATAAATAAATAAATAAATAAATAAATGCAGCTCCAGGGGCTAGGGATATCGGTCAATGGTTGAGCGCTTGCCTAGCATATGCGAGGCCCTGGGTTTAATTCCTAGTACTACAAAAAATAAAAGTAAAGCAAAAAATAAATAAAAATAATATCAATCTCATCAAAATTTTTATTTTTCAGTGAAAAGTAGCTGTAACTTTTGGGTGATATTATTTGCCAAGGCCTAGTTGCAGGCAACGGTTTTGAATTACCAATTTCTACTCCATCCCATTTTCTTTTACAGTAGGCCCCCTTATCCTTGAGGGATATGTTCAGGATGTTCCAAGGTGGCCTGAATCCTCACATAGCACCAAACCCTATATATACCATGCTTTTTCCTAAACATACACTCCTATGATAAAGTTTAACTTATAAATTAAGTATAGTAAGAGATTAACAATAATAAATGATAATAAAATATAACAAGGTTAACAATATACTGTAATAAATGTTATTTAAAACTTATGAATTGTTTACTTCTGGAATTTTCTATTTACTATTTTTGAGCCACAATTGACTGCAGGTTACTAAAACTACAGAAAGTAAAACTGCAGATAAGTAAGGGCCAATGATTGTAAGGCTGCTCAACTTTAATCATTGCAAGGTCACAGATGAGGGGGCAGGCTCAGGTCTTACCTACAGTTTGCCAGAGATCCCATAAATGACAGAACTGTCCTAAATCCTTTCTTATTTAGAGTAGATTGAGGTCAGCAAACTTTTTCTGAAAAGGGAAAGATAGTAAATATTTTAGACTTTGGGGGCTGCTTCTTTATTGTTGTTGTTGTTGTTAGGTTGTTAGGGTTGGTATCCGACTCATAGCGACCCTCATAGGGTTTTCAATGGCTGACTATTTCGGGATTGCCTTGGGAGTGGATTGCCAGGTCCTTCTCCCATTTTTGCGGTGCTGGGAATTGAACTCGGGACCTCAGAGACTGCAGTGCAGTGCTCTACTAACTGAGCTAAATCCCAGCCCCGCTTCTTTATTATATTTTCTATAATCCTTTAACAATGCAAAAATAAGCCAGTAGCACTGGCACATGCCTGTAATCCCAACGATTTAGGAGGCGGAGGCAGAAGGATCGCAGGTTCAAGGCCAGAGCCAGCCTGCGTAATTTACGAAGACCCTATCTCAAGATAAAAAATAAAAAAACTGGCTAAGGGTGCAGCTCAGAGGTAGAGTACTTGCAAAAGTATGCAAGTAAAGCCCTGGATTTAGCCCTCAAGCACCAACAAATAGAAATAAAAATAAAAATAAATAAAAATAAAAATAATTCTTGTCTCTAGATCACATTGAAAACAAGAAGTGGGCAGATTCAGCCTACAGTCCACAGTTTGCTGAGCCCTACATTGGAGCAATTTTGCCAATATATTATTTTCATTTTATTTTTCACCCTGCCCCATCAACAAGATAAAAATTAAAGTGCCTTCAGATTTTGCAACTAATTTTTGGTTCTGTTTGTAGCAGTTAGTGTTTTTTTGTCAACAATAACTATAGGCTTTTGGATTCTTTTCTCATAGTCAATTCTCTTCCCAAAAGGTTTTACAAATAAATTTAGAATATAGGTCCCTGACCTGATAGGCCTTTTAAATAAATAAATAATTTTACTATATTTCAATGAAGAAAAAAATCATACCAGTTTAATCTTTTAATTTAAAATATCTTACATAGTTTAAATATCTAAGGATTTTGCAAAATATTCTTATTTCCAAAATTTCTGTACATAAGAGAAGATGGACAAAGAGATGTTCTAAACTTTTGAAAAGTGAACTTTATTACTTGTCATCATGTTCAACTTAACCAGTGAGTCTTTCTTTGAAAAATTAATCCGCCCCTATGAATCACTCACAGAAAAGTCAAAGTGAATGTAAAAATTAGGTCCTTTCATCAGCATTCACTTATCTGACCATTGGATCTTCATGACAATTGTAGGAGTCGAAGACCACTTTCCATGTCAACTCAGAAAAAGCAAAGAGGAAATCAATACAATGTTAATAAACACAGGAGTCAGCCTGAGTGAAAATAAGTCGTTCTTTATATGTTATTGGCCTTAATTTGCTATAAGAATTGCTATTCTTATATCCTAGAGATATAGGCAACGTGGTGTTTCAGTAAACCAGATGTTGATGTGACCTTCTTCATAATCTAGTCCATGTGCTAATTGCTTTTGCAAACCTATTCATTTCCCCTACCAGGTAGGTCAAAATAACTTTAGTATAGAGTTGATGAAAAACATAACACATATGATGTATATTACAGTTGATAGCCACACAGCAGAAACAGGGCCCTTCCCTTGCCTCCTTTCACCCATTTTCTTTTAGAGAATGAAGGATTGACTACAGCCAGAAGCTGGATACTGTCCATGCTCCATCAATTCCTGTGGGTGCATTTTTGAACTAGGCCCCAGTCATTGTCTCTTTTTCTGTTGTTCTACACAACCACTTGCTTCTTTGGGGGCCTCAGTATCACTCTTCTTTGTATCTTTAAACATTTCCTTGGTTCCCCCTCATTTATCTTTAAATACAATATACCTTGGGCAATTTCTGTAGTGTTTCAAATTTGAACCCATCACCTAACAGCATCCAATGACACTAACTACATCCCACACTTAAAAGAAATGTATAACTCACTTGTAACCCATATATAGAAGGAAATGTGTAGTCTATGTAGAATTTATCATCTGTGTATTTGTTATTCTGATCACTGAATTGTTCTTTAGCTACTAGCTTAAATCTTAATTATAATAGTCCCTTCCCCAGTACTTTCACTGTTCAAGAAAAACCAAAACACATACCAAAGAAATCAGAAGTTATCAAGAATTTTATGTGCACAAGAACCAGAAGAAATTCTGATAGAGGCAGATCACCAAGTGCAAACTTCATAGACTTTGATTCAATACATCTGAGATAAAGCCTGGAAATATGAATTTTAGCAAATGACTCTGATGCAGACAGTCCATTGGACATGTACAGAATCCAATAACTTAGGACCCTTTGGACCACATTCAGAAAATCATTAGGAAAAGGCGAACAGCATTTTCTTAATGCTGCAAGAGAAAATAACCTAATAATCATCAATTTGTAAAATTATAGACCTTATAGATTAGTGTATTAGTCTGGGTTCTTCAGGGAAACAAAATCAATTTGATATGTATGTCTATGTTGTTGTTGTTGTTAGGTGCTGTCGAGTCGGTATCCGACTCATAGCGACCCTCTGTACAACAGGGGAAACACTATTGTCAGTGCTTCTCTGCTGTTCATAGGGTTTTCAATGGCAGATTGATTTCTTTGGGGAGGGGGTTGCCAGGTCCTTCTCCCAGCCTACAGCTTCTGGTGTTCCCAGGTGGTCTCCCATCCAGGTACTAACCAGGCCCGACCCTGCTTAGCTTCTGAGATCTGACAGGATCGGGATCGGATGCCACAGGGCTACAGCTGCAGGCTTATGTGTGTCTATAGAGAAACAATTATTTTATGGAATTGGCTTACACACTTCTGGAAGATTGTCAGATGCAAAATCTAATGAAGAAGGCCAACAGGCTGTAGACTAAGGAAAGAGATGCAGTTCAAGGACAAAGGCAGTCTGTTGTGGAATCAAGCAAAGCTGATGGAACAGATGAAGTCAGAAGGCTGTTTGCTGGTGAATTCCCTCTTGCTCAGGGGAGGTCACCCTTTTCTTCTACTTAGGTCTTCACTGGACTAGATGAGATTCCCTCACAGTATAGAGGGCACTCTGCCTTGCTCAAAGTCCACTGATTTAAAGGTAAATCTCACTCCAAAAAAACTCTCATAGAAACATGCAGAATAATGTTTAATCAAATATATGGGTGCTGAAGCCCTGCAAAATTGACACATAAATTTTATCATCATAGTCAGGTTACCCAGTACAATGGGTTGAGATCCAGGAGTCATGGACTATAATCCTATAACCCTTTGATTATCTGACTCATCAGTTTCCTAGTATAGTTCCACCTCCAGGATATAGCTACTAAAATTAAATTAAATTCCCACCTTTAGTGTCAAACATAATCATGACTGCTGACTATTCATGAGGGTGGCTAGACTGATCATTCTCTCTCTCTCTCTCTCTCTCTCTCTCTTTCCCTGCCTTCCTCCCTATCTCTCTCTCCCTCTCTTTCCACTTTCCCTCCCAAATGAAATCACCAGAAGAGTTATGGGTAGCATTTCTAATTCTAATACAATCCCCCTGTTGTATTAAGATATGGTAAACCTCTTTTTCTTTTTGGAATCAAAGGCACCAAGTTCTACAACATGAGGCTCTGACCAGTTGAATAATCTAATTATTTTAAAAAATAAAGGTTAACACAGGCTTTGTAAAATGGCATGAGATCTCAGAATTTTAAAAGCTAAGGACAGGAGGTGATTTTACCTTCTCTATGTTACTTTGGCATTCATTCATTCATTTAATCACTTACCTTGGTTAAATTACTATGCTGCTCTAGGTTTTGACATCTAACATATTAATTTAAGATCGTCTCTGAGTTCAAGTTAGTCAAAATATAATGAAAAACAAGCATATATACAGTGAAAATAATCATAAGCATTTATTGTCTGTTATATGAACCATGCTGAATATTATTTTTTTTCTAAGCTTCACAAACTTCCTGAAGGGTGGTTAATCTCGTTTACCTTGAGAAAAGGGAGATGAAGAGTGGTTAAATAACTTGCTTACGATCTCACAGCCAATTTGTAAAAGATTAAGCTGTAAATCTACTCCTGTTTCTGAGTCTAAAACCCACACTCTTACTCCACTGTAGAAGTGTCAAACAATAGAAGTAAAACAATGGTACCAAATTCAATGTGGCATGATAAAAAGATGCAAGGAGGTTTGAGGTGTCTTGGGAAAAAAACAACATGGAGAATAGGACATCTAAACTGGCCCAAGTGGGTAAAACTTTGCTGCAATGGAATGATAAAAAAGGATACTCTAAAAAAACACTAACAGCACAAGAATATATAATAAAGTGCCTATTTTTAAGTATCTAGGGGTAGATAGTTGCGGGAGAATGTAGGGACATAAAGAAAAATTGAGATGATACTTTTGTTGTTGTTGTTGTTAGGTGCCGTCGAGTCGAGTCCGACTCATAGCGACCCTATGTACAGCAGATCGAAACACTTCCCGATTCTGTGCCAAGCAAACGATCTGATTTATGTTTAAGCCCATTGTTGCAGACACTGTGTCAATCCATCTGGTGGAGGGTTTTCCTCTTTTGCGTTGACCTGCCACTCTCCCAAACATGATGTCCTTCTCCAGGGATTGATCTCTCCTGACTACATGTCCCAAATACGTAAGACGCAGTGTGGCCATTCTTCCTTCCAAGGAGCACTCTGGTTATACTTCTTCTAGGACAGATTTGTTGGTTCTTTTGGCAGTCCATGGTATATTCAATAGACGTCTCCAGCACCACAATTCAAAAGCATCAATTCTTTTTCTGTCTCTCTTGTTCAATGTCCAGCTTTCACAATCATATGATGCCACTGAAAATACCATGGCATGAGTCAGACGCACCTTCGTCTTCAATGTGATATCTTTGCTTTTCAGTACTCTAAAGAGATCTTTTGCCACAGATTTTCCTAGAGAAATGCGTCTTTTGATTTCTTGACTGCTGCTTCCGCGGGTGTTGATTATAGAGCCAAGCACAGCAAAATCTTGGACAACCTCAATCTTTTCTCCATTTATTGTGAAGTTGTATGCTGACCCAGTCGTAAGGATTTTTGTTTTGTTGATGTTTAGTCGTAACCCATATTGAAGGCTATGATCTTTGATCTTCATCAGTAAATGTTTTAAATCCTCTTCACTTTCAGCAAACAGAGTGGTGTCATCTGCATAATGCAGGTTGTTAATGAGTCTTCCTCCAATCTTGATGCCACGTTCTTCCTCATAAAGTCCAGCTTCTCGGATTATTTGCTCAGCGTATAAATTGAAAAGATAGGGTGAAAGTATACAGCCCTGATGCACACCTTTCTCAACTTTAAACCACTCAGTGTTTCCTTGTTCTATTCGAACAACTGCCTCCTGGTTCATGTACAGATTTCTCATGAGCACAATTAGGTGTTCTGGTATCACCATTTTCCGAAGTGTTATCCATAATTTGTTATGATCCACACAATCAAATGCTTTTGCGTAGTCAATAAAACATAGATAGACATCTTTGATTTTCTCTGCTTTCAGCTAATATCCACCTGACATCAGCAATGATGTCCCTAGTTCCCCACCCTCTTCTGAATCCCGCTTGATTTTCCAGTAATTCCCTGTCGATATACTGCTGCAGTCGCTTCTGAATGATCTTTAGTAGAATTTTGCTGATGATACTTAGGATATAGAAAATCTTATAAACTGAGTTTTTACTAAATAATTTGCTGTCACCAAGTGGATGGCCATCTTGTCATAATAACTTCATGGTCTGAGCAGCCAGGATCCAACTCTATGTATAGTTAGTTGAGTTATTAACATCTTCTATTCAATCAGCACCTACAAGAGCATAGATAAATCTTAATTTTAAAAAATATATCAGCATTAAAAATAACATGATAGTTTCAACCATTCAAGTTTTCATAAAATATTCAAAATAATCATTACTTCAACAGAAGAAAATCTGTTAAAAGCAAGATTACATAATAAAATGCTTTTTTGTTTAGTATGTTCAATAATGAAATACTTTTAGTCATTCGAGTGTATTTTATTATTACAGACTAAAAATTAGTTGCACAAAAGCAAGTGCTTTTTCATTGGCCCTTCAACCCACACAGTCTGATGACACCTCATCCCTGTATGGGGTGAAAAAAGCCAAGACTGGCTTCTCACAAAAGCACTTGAACTTTGTCTTTAGAGCTTTGAATTACCTTGGAGGTTCCCGTTACAAATTCCAAATATATTCTAAACAAATGATTCATAGTCAATTTGTGTTCTTTAATTAATTGGCATTACATTTGAGTTTTATAAAAATTCAAGCTTTAAGGGGTGTGCCTGAACAACACAATATAAAATATTTCTAAATCAAAGTTTAAAATAACTATCTATATATAATTAAGAAGGCTACTCATTTCCCTTTAAACTTTAGGTCTTCAAGGCAAGAATTCATTAATTATTTTGCATCATTTGTTGTTGCCAACCAGTCAAGTCCTACTTATAATGACCCTATGTACAACAAAATGAAATATTTTCTGACAGTGTGCCATGCCTGGCACTATGTTAACATTTCTCTGCTATTCATAAGGTTTTCAATGGCTGATTGTTTCAGGAGTGGGCTTCCACATTCTTCTCCTATTTTTGAGCTAGAGGTAGATAGAACCTAGGGCCTCAGAGAGTGCAGAGCAGTACCCTACCAACTAAGTAAAAACCCCATTAATCAAAAAACTGTGCCTTTAGGAAGGTAGGGTCTTATAGGACTCATTCATAGGTATGCCTTTTGTCCTTGGTCTTCTTCATAAATGTAAAAATCTATCAAATAATTGATTATCAGAGGATGCATGGGTCATCTATATTCCATTTTTCAAGACATTTTCACAAGTTAGGTTAAAGCAAATCAAACTGGATTCTAAGGAAATCAAAGAGAATCTTGAAGAATGTTCTTGTGCTTTTTAAAGGGACTTATAAGTTTTTCTTCTTCCCATTTAAGATGGCAGATTAAAGGCAACCTTCATATGATGTGATAAAACAAAGGAGTAAGAGTAAGAAGAAATGGAATCCTTTCCATAGAAAGAAGGTCCAGAAACGCACAGAAACCACAAAGAAGACTGTTACATGGTCCCAGGTAGCAGAACTGAGCTGAGCAGCAAGAACTGATCTCCAGAAACATCTCTAGCTGTGGCTTCTCATGGGGAAGGGGAAACAGATCCCCCATCCAAAGAGGTAAGCCAGATAGCCCTGGCCATATACTAGGAGTCCCACAGGGCAAGCCCAGAGTCCTTGAAGCCCTTGAACTCTTACAGGGATTTGCTGAGACAGTGGCTCTCCCTCACCAAGAGGTTTAACAGTGGAGAAGTGGCTCTCTTTCCTACACTCCATGTCTTAGAGGGCTTTTACCCAGCATCATCTTAAGTGGGAACATATTGTGTGAGGCTGAGCTACCTGAGGGGCCTTAAAACAAATAATTATCCCCCGTAGAGAACCTCAGGGTGACCTGCCATAGCCCCAGCATGTTACACACCTGCAGCAGGCAGTTTCAGTGAGGCGGGTAGCATGCTGACAGGAGAGGTTCAGGAGGCAAGAGGCTTGGGAAAGGTGCTCAGAAGCACAATCCCCTGAGGCAGATGAGGCAAATCCATGTCCTGAGGGGAACTCCAGGAGACTATCAACTCTGAACCATGCTCAATTAAAAAGACTCCATCTGCAACTGACCACAACCTCCACCTAACAGACTCCATCCAACATTAGAGGCCACAGAAGGAAGCTTCTCTAGTACTTTTTCTTCTTCTTTTCTTTCTTTCTTTTTTTTTCTTCCTACTGTACTCAGGAAGTTGCTGTGCCATGGTATAATATCCTCAGCCTTTTTCTAATTTTTCCTTAGAGACAGGATCACATTGAATTGCACAGGCCACCTGTAGCCTAGGGCTCTATATCCTACTGCCTCAGTTCCCAGAGATGCTGGATTTTCAGGGGAGCATGTTGGTGTCTGCCTCTTTCTCTCTCTTGTTTTTTTCATCTTTTCATTTTAATTTTCATTTCCTCATTTCCCTTTTTTCTAATATAATTTTTATCGTTTTTCTTTTTTAGTTCTTTTTTTCCTATCTTTTTCAGAATGCCTGCCTTTTAATGCATCTCCCTTTTTCTACTTACTATACCTTAAATCGTTTAGGCTTACTACTTATTGCTCTGTGTATGTTTACATAATTCTGTTTATATATCTTTTCTTTATCAGGCAATCATTTATTTTTATCTTCAGCTCCTCTTTCTAACATTCCTTTCATTAGGAGATCTTTTTTCTTTCTTTTATTTCACCTTTTGAGGCATCCTCCTGTCTCTACTTTCTCTGCCTCCACTTTTTACTTCAGGCAAATACTACTTATGCCTTCTCCCTAAGTATTTTGTAACTTCATAATTTACTTAATATTATTATTGCCATTCTATGTTCTATGGGCATTGGTGGTGCAGCAGTTACCATTAAATGATTTTTAAGTGTGTTTCCAGATCTTGTTTGGTCAGGTACTATACCTGTTATATTGGTTTGTCTTCCTCTCTGGCAGTGGCACTAGAGGTTGCAATATCAAGAGAAAGCTGCTCACTACAAAGACCTCCAAATAAAATGGGCAGTGATATTTATCCTTATAGATGCACAAGTCACAAATCAGAAACAGAAGAAACATGAAAAACAAGAAATGCATCTCTTCCAAAAGACAATGGTTCTTTAACCACTGAATCCAAAGATACTAAAGCAATTGAAATATCAGACAAAGAAATGAAAAGTTTACTTGTAAAAATGATGAATAACTTCAAAGAGGACACACACAAGCAAATGAATGAAGTAAGGAAATTATACAGGACCTACGTCAGAAAGTCAGGAATATAGAAGACAAAGTCAGCAAAGCCACTAAGAAACTCAGAAAGAAAATTGAGATTTAAAAAAAAGGAAATGTTGAAAATGAAAAACTTAATAAACCAAATAAAAAAACAGTGGAAACCATCACCAGTAGAACAAGTGAAACAGAAGATAGAATATTGGGGACAGAAGATAAAGTAGGAGAAATATTACATTGAGATATCACCAAAGAAAAAACATTAAAAGAACATGACCACAATTTTCAAGAACTTTGGGACACGAATAAGAGATGAAACCTAAGAATCCATGGGATAGAAGAAGGAGCTGAGATAAAAACTAAAAGCAAAGAAAACTTAGCGAAATTATAGCAGAAATTTTCCGAAATCTAGGGAAAGAAATAGACATCCAACAAGAGGCATCTAGAACACCAAACAGAAATGACCAGTAAAGAATCTCCCTACGACACATAATAATTAAAATGCCAAGATTATAAAACAAAGAAACAATATCAAAAGCTAGCAAGAGAAAAACATCAACTCACTTACAAACAAAAACCCACCAGAATTACATCAGACCTCTCAGCAGAAACTCTAAATTCTAGGAAAGGATGGAAGGAAACACTTTAAGCCCTGAAAATAAATTATTGCCACCCATTATTATTATATCCAGCAATGTTACCATTTAAAATTGACAGAAAAATAAACTCAACCAAGACAAGCACACACTAAAGCAATACATGACCACCAAGTCAGCACTGCAGAAGATACTTTAAGGAATCCTACACACACAAGAGGAAGAAAAACTGTCTTCACCATGAGAGCATAAGAAAGAATAAAGTTCATGGGAGGAACAAACTAAAGAGAACTAGGAAAGAATCATTCATGTCTAGCTAAAAACAAACAAACAAAAAAATCAGACCCAGATAATAAATAAGAAGAAAGAAGAGAATGAATAGTACTTGAACCAACCAGGAAAACACCCCTCACAACCATCAGTAAACCTCTCTCAATAATAGCCCTAAATATAAACGGTCTTAACTCTTCAACTAAAATATATACATGAGTTGACTGGATTAAAAAACAAGATCTAACAATTTGTTGCCTGCAAGAAAAACATCTCACTGGCAAGGATGCCCACAGACTGAAAGTGAGAGGATGGAAATTGATACAGCAAGCAAATGGAAGCCAAAAAAAAAAAAAAAAAAAAAAAAAAAAAAAAAAAAAAAAAAAAAAAAAAAAAAAAAAAACAATAAAAAAAAAAAAAAAAAAAAAAAAA